>JAGDQP010039703.1:0-12277 GCA_022664845.1 Lepisma saccharinum | reverse complement strand
TGGAACATCAAAATGATAAAACAGGAGTTTGAGAAATGCTAAGCAATCAAATTTTGTGTCAAAGTCAAAGAGATTGCCACGGAGAGGTATAAAAGAATTAGAATTGTATTCGATGATGATTCTGTATCTCGACTTAAGTGTTTCGTTGGCAAGTAAGAATGCTTTCGGAAGATGAACAAACGGTGATGATGTGTTCCTATCTGGACAGTTGGTTTCCACAAGATCGAGCGTCAACATTGAATGTGTTTTTTGTAGATGTAGACGCTTGATAGTGCAAATAGTAGCAGATTGAACTTCATTTGAAACATTCAGTGCTCAAGACTCAGACATGATACTTGACAATGGAAAAGGGTGCTTAAAAATTAAGTGGAGGAACATTACAAGTCGAAAAACGTTTGTTTGAGACATTTATGGAGATAGGTTTAGTTTGCGTATATGATCAATGCTGTTGATTCAGTTATGGAAAAACTGTTATGACAATCTATAATTTTCAAGAGAAAAAAAAATCTTTGGTAAATTTTATTTTAAATGGGTCAGTCTAGTAACTGTTGACTTCGGCCCGTCACGATTATCCGTCACGTTCGAGTTAAAAGACACCCATGCCCCTGCCGGAATTCGAACTCGGGAGCTTCGAGTCATTGGCCTAACGTCTTAGACCGCACGGCTACCCGGTCCGCGTCTAATTTCAAGAAATGGTAGGAGTATGCTAATTAGCATTATAAATCTACAACGCTGGTTCTCAATGTATTTCACTCGGGTAGATCACATGACTTGAAAGTAACGACTAGTGACTCGGTCTTACGCGCGCTAAACTCACCTTGTTTCTTTTTTATAAAATAAGAAATAAATATGGATTGAAATTTGTACCATTCCGCCATTTGCCTGGTGTGACTATAGAAAACTATGGAAAAATCCCTTGACAAGTATCGTTCGAGTATTGCACATTCTGTATTAGAGAGAAGTTACGGTCTAGTGAAAATTATTATAATTCAATAACTATTTCTGTCGAACTTTTAAAATATGCACTAGAAATAATATAGAAAGGTCGTAGTTTAGTTGGTAAAGTGTTGGTTTCGCACTCGGAAGGTATCTGAGTTCGATACCAGTTGCCGCCTATTCTGTCTGAGGATTCTCTAGGGCTTGTCCTCAGTCACACCAGGCAAACACAGGGATAGTATCTTGAACTTAGGCCCTGGTCGACTCCTTCTAATGTCCTTTTACCCCACCTTATCTCGGCTGAGTCTTATGCCTGAACATAATAAATAAATAAAGCCACAAATAATATACATGTGAATATACACTACTAATATAATATGCTAGATATCAGGAATAGTAAGTTAGAAATATTAATGTCATTGTAGAAGAAATTCATATCAAAAGCAAAAATTTAAACAAGAACTATTAAACCTATTACTATTACCGTACTATTCCGTTTCGTGAAAATAAAAATATTTATTTTTCTAGCTGTTGGGTTCGTGCCCTCGCCGGCAAAATTATAAAGATTTACAAACTGCGCCAGCGTGCCAATGGGTTAAAATACAGAATCAAACAATCTATTGCACATTGAAACAGTGCACCTTACTCATGTGCTTTCTGTTTTTTAAAATAAATTTTGATGTTTAAACGTACTGAGGTGTGTTGTGAAAAAGTTTATATTAACAATGAGATCAAATAAGGATGTATTTTTATGTTCTTTTTCATGTTTTATGGTTTTAAACTTACGAATCACATAAATTGTTTTTCTGTTTATCAAGAACGCCTGGCAACATTTCCGCGGCAAAATCCAAGCCGCGCTATTGCATAAACATAGCAATTGAAATCAATGTAATTAAAACGTATCGCGCGGCTTCAATCTCGTAGATTTCTAATACGACGACATAGTTTCCAAATTGCGATGGCAGCAAATGTCGAACGCGTGCATAAAAGCATTTATTTGCTTACATTGTTTTACAGAACGGACGGTTTCTGCTGCTTTCTTGCCGCGCGACAGAATCGCCTTGCATAAAACGAGCCTTGCCGGAGGTTAAATCAAAGCCGGTGTCTTGGTAATGAGAAGTATTTCATATGACGTCATTTCTTCAACATACAAGTTACCTACATCTGATAATAAATAGAATGAAGCTTAACTCATGCTCGATATCTAGTCTGGGAAAAAAGTATATTATTATTAAGGGTATCTACACATTGATATATTCTGATTTACCATTTACTACGTATTTTACTAATTGCATAGTGGGTACCGGAAATATTCCAGGACGTACCGAAACATTTAGTAGAGCGATATACAAAATCTAAGGAAAGATAAACCGGAGCAAAAAAATAGCATATTGACGGGAAGCATCTTCAACACTGCCACCCTGTTAGTCAGGGCATCAAATTCAAAAGTTCATAACGTAGAAGACATTTTCGAGGAAAAGTTGGTATACAGCATTTTCGTAAAGTTTTTTTCTACATAATATGGATCCATCGTATCACAACATTTAAGATTCCATTATTTTGTAAAATTCACTAGGAAAAGCAGAACCACGATGCAATCTTGAGTATATCCTGATTGACATGTATACTGTCTAATAACATGAACGTTACAAGATGGCAGCAAACTTAAAACTTAATTTCACTGTACGAATCATTACTTGCAAGTTTTTCCTTCAAAATAATAACACAATCTGATACATAAAAAAATAATTTTATTAAAATTGGCTTTGTAGTTATGTATATTGTAAAATTTATTAATATTCAGTTAAGGTAAATAGGATATCTTACAGGACGACATATTTTTTCTTTTATACTTATAATCTTGGTATGCCGTAGTTTAATGTATTTTGAAGTGATTTTTTTAGGTTAAGTCAGCGTTACGTTAGACTAAAGTTAGTTTATTCATTAGCCTTAAGTGTTGGTTTTATTGTATCACTTTGTGATTTTGCTGTGTTTCAGAATTCAAGTCATAATTATTTCAACATGGAAGCTATCTGTAGCCTGAAAAGGAATGACAAGCCCGATCTGTCAAGAAAGAAAAAGTGAAAGATTAATATGTGGCATTGAACTAGGTCTAGAGACAAATCAGACTTCCGAGGCATGTTATAGAGGAGCTCTTTCCCACTTGAGTGGCAGAACGAACAGCTTCTCCAAAACCAACTGAAATACAAGAATGTTTCCAGAAATCAGATGAGGGCAATTCATTTTGAAAAGCTTCACCCCAAGACATAGTATCCTTCCCATTGCGTCAAGATGAAGGAAACGCCAAGTAAGGCTGGACAAGTTTTAACCAAAGGCACAGTGAAACGTCACTTCACATGATGACAAGTATCATATGATGACAAACGTCACTTCCAGGCATCTTCCCATGATCTAAATACTTGAGATGCAAGCACGTGACTAGTAAACTGGGACTAGTCACGTGACTAGTAACATTACGTTATTGTTACAGTGGATGAAGCGTTGTTCTGCAAGATGATGGAACTGAAACATATGATCACCAGGATTTCCTCATTGTCAGGATAGGTTGATTGCACATTGCCATGAAATTCTTTCAAGTCATTGGCAGATATGGACAATCATAAGAAGCTTGGGTTGAGAGCAACCTACTTAGCGAAAAAACTGCCGAACAGGTACTTGCAGGAACGCCTTACACAAAAGGAATAAGAATTCAGATAGCTTTATAGAGGATGGTACTTCCATAGTTGGTCAGGTTTATGGAAGAGAATAATTCAGAACTAAAAGAAATGTATTCATGAAACAAAGATTGACCATATTGAAGAACTTGTGTCACTACTTGCATCAGAAGAGTTTACGGCGGTTATTCAAGCCTTCATTGCAGATAACGAGAACCGAACTTTATGTTTTGGTGGGTCTATATTCAGTTGGTACAGATAGAGTGGGGTGGGGGGACTCTGAACGGCAGCCGACTCTGAACATATTAACGTTTGTCATTTGTTCTCGAAGAACGCCACCTTGAGTTTGGTAGAAACTGGTGGAAGTGGAAGACTCTTGTGTGGTGTGCTAATTATTCGTGCGACGGCAGGAACTCAAGTCTGCTTTGGAGAGGAATGCGAACAAAACAACATCAAATGTAGGTACCAAGTAATAAAATAGCCATACTGTAGTTTGAGGCCTTGTGTATATAGTGTGTAATTTCTACCAAAGACAGCACAGAGCCACGTTGTTGATGCATGAAAGTTTGGCGGCTATATAGCCATGTCTGACTACTGCATCCTGCCTGGTGCTGCTATTTGAAAAAAATTACGAACACTTAACCGACAACCGGCTTTGTGGGGCGACTCTGAACAGATTTAATGGGGTGACACTGAACACGCCTTTGTATTGCTGTTACGTTGTTTTTTCACTGTATGTTTTGTATAGAGTGCCTTATGAGGGCTTCATGTTTCATTACAGATGCCCAGAGACTACAAGAGAGTAGCGAATGGCACAAAATACAAACGATGGAATGAGCAAATAATGTCCCAAGCCTTAGAGGAAATAAAAAAGAAAGAACTGTCCCTCTGCCAAGTTGCCGAGAAATACGGGATACCCAAGGGCACGTTACACTTGCGGTTGAAATCTGCCAGCAGGAAGTCACATGGAGGTCAGCCCGTGTTTGGGAAAGAAGAGGAAGATGAAATGGCGAACTTGTTGTTCAAGGTGGCACGGAAAGGTTTCCCTTTAACACCACAGAATGTGAGAAAAGCCGCATTTGACTACGCTGAGAAGAAAGCACTAGAGCATCCTTTCAACAAGGAGACGTGATTGGCGGGAAAAGATTGGCTTCGATTGTTTCTCAAACGACACCCTGGTTTATCGTTACGAACCACGCAGCAGCTATCTCTTGCAAGAGCAAAAGTTTTCAACAAGCAAGCTGTCACATAATATTTTGATCTACTGCGTCAAACCATAGAAGGCACTGGCTTAGTCAACTCTCCGGATCACATCTACAACGTGGATGAGACCGGCCTTCCCCTCAACAATAAACCACAGCGTGTTGTGGCAGAAAAGGGTAGCACAAATGCAGTTTTTGTGACATCCGCCGAGAAAGGAGAAAATGTATCGTTAATTGCTTGTCGTAATGCTGCAGGCGCTTTCATTCCTCTGTACTTGGTGTTCCGCGGAGAGAGGCAACGTAATGATCTGAACAATGATCTTCCCCCAGCTTCTGTTGTTGATATGAGCGACAGTGGATATGTGAAAGAGGATGTATTCTTACGTTGGCTGCACCATTTTCAGCGCTGTAGGGTCCCTGGGAAATGTTTGCTGCTTTTGGATGGCCACTATAGCCACACGAAAAGTATGGATGTTCTAATGTTTTGCGAAGAAAATGATATTGAACTCCTCTTTCTGCCTGCCCACTGCACCCATCGCTTACAGCCTTTGGATAGGTCCGTCTCTAAAGCTCTAAAGGCGTATTACGTGTCTGCCGCCAACAAGTGGATGCGTTGTCATGTTGGAAGGAAACTAACCAGAATCAGCTTTGGAAGTGTTTTCCAAGAAGCTTGGGGAAAAGCTGCTACAGTTGGCAACGCCGTTAAGGGATTTCAGCTCTGTGGCATTGTTCCCCTTAATCCCGATATAATTCCTGATCATTTGTTTGAACCTTCTTCACCATACACAGTGACACCACGCTCTCCCATCAGAACAGACAATTTGAATAGAACAGATGCCACCGAAGCTACAGAAAAAGGTAGTGCCCGTCCAGTTCGGGAGGCAACCTCTTCCTGCGAAGATACTGCACAAACGAAACCGACGTTAAGTCCCATGTCCTTCCAGAAAATTGTGCTCGTACCACAAACAACGACGCCAGAGAAGAACATTGCAAGAGCTCAACGGGCTACACTGTTAACATTGCTGTCGTACATCAAAGAGTTACGAAGCAAACAACAACGCCAAAACAAGCAAGGTAGGTCTGCAGCAGTTGTTCGGGGAAAAGGGAGGAAGACGTTTTTCGTTCAACGGACTGTACAGATGTCGCCACCGAGCCCTTCACAACAGGCATCTTCAGAAGACTGTGGATTTTGTGGACGAAATTACTACGCCCCTGGGTCATCTTCGATGGGTGATTGGATCCAATGTTCAAGGTGCAGGCGTTGGTACCACGTGGTCTGTGTGGGCGCTGGTGACAATGTACTTTTTATCTGTGGACGATGCAGAATCAGTGCATGAGGACATGCCAACATTCCTTAGCTCTACGGGGTCTACGGTCCCCCAGGAGCTTTTATTACACAGTAGACTCTTTTATTGACTTTGTTTTGACTTAAGTAATGCTCTTTCTTTGTTCTTATTGTAGAGATCATACATGCAGATTATTTTTCCTAAAATATATAATACGTGTAGTATTTATGCACAGATCTAGTGCTTTTCTTTTCAATGTTCAGTGTCACCCCTCCGTTGTTCAGTGTCACCCTTCGGTCGTGGGTGACTCTGAACAGGACACACGTGTTTATTTCCACACACGTAGCATCCATTCTGTACCAGATATCACGCAGTGCTTACACCGAGTGTTGAACAACATATTGGGCTTTCGATTCCATGTAAAGTTTCTTCCATTCGTTGCGAACCGTTTGCTTACAAGGTGAATTATCATGAAATCGTTCAGAGTCCCCCCACCCCACTCTACCCCTGACATTTACTCGTGCTCAAAGGGATGGAGTTTGGAATCTGATCTCCACACTTTTCAGTGAATGTTGCCAGTGTTCATGTACTAGTACAATCACGTGAACTATGCTCGCTGGGGCACCATCTACCTCGACGAGATGCACCAATTTCTTCAAGAGGTCGAAAAGGAGCTTGAAGCTGGTGATTTTGTTGTCAGGTGTTCGTCACTGCGTTTCAACCAAGTTGACCCAGACCAGAGTTAGGAATGGCTTGGCAGCATTGGCAGAGGAGGAAGCATTATTGGTATCGCTAAAACCACCTCAGCTCTCAGCAGATGGGTTCTGTCTTTTAATCTACGATCTCAAGTTGCCCACAACAGTAGAGTTGTTTATGGTCTTGCACATCACGATGAGTACGTTCACAATTAAACAACGGGAGGCAGAGTAGAGTTGGATTCAAGAGATGAAGATGCATTGCTTTCAGTCTCACAGGGATTTGGCCTCTGTTCGACTAACATAACCCAGACATTGCAGAACATTGTAAACAAGGACTTAGCTACCAAAGATATTGAAAATAATCTCCTGACAACTACACAGAAAGGCTAAGAACAGTTGGAAACTTTTGTGAAGGACAGTATTCTGCCAGCCGAAGAGTATCTTACTTTTGAATCTCTATATTAAGTGAAACAGTCAGATGCAAGAAACTGGGAATATAAAAGCAGTGAAAGCCGTTAGGAACTCATTGCTGCATATTAAGCAGGATACTCAGTCAACTTTTAAAATATTATGGCGCACGAACTGCTCATTGTTCCTCTATCTCTGGCAGAAGCAAATGAGAAGCTTCGTGAAGGCTCAAAGACAATTATTGCTACTATATTGACTTATGGTATTCTTTGACCAAACGAACTTGAAGCTCTTCGAGACGAATCACTGGTTATCATTTATGGGCAGACTCTTTAATAGCAGTTTTAAAGCCACAGGCAGCATACACGTTTGGAGACCTTGCAGATATTGTTATTCAAAATGTTTTCCAAAGTGGAGAACACTTCCAGCGTGTTGATGTCCTTTTCGATCGTTATTATCATCAATCAAAAGTGACACACGGAAACGACGTGGAAAAGATTCTGTGAGAATCAGGACTCCAATAGACAGTAGAGACCTCTGCCTGCAAGGTGGGAGAGTTTAATTACTCACTACAATAACAGAGCAGCCGCCAGAGGTTTGAGACGTTAGGCCAGCGTCTCAGGATCGTGGGTTCGAAATCACTCCAGGGGCATATTAATTTGTGAATTTTAAAAAGTATTGCACTCAAGCATTGTTGTCTCGGCAAGAAAAACCGATATGTTGGTGCTGGTTAGTTTCTTCCACACGCTGTCACGCCATTAACTGTGGATGAAAGCAGGGACAGCAAGGACTAGGAAGTACACTCCAATCCACGCCATCGTTGAAAATTTGCAGATGGAACCACAAGTTCTCCAGCAACTTCAAACTTTCCATGACCTCACTGGATTCCACTTAACTTTGTATATTGCTGGGCATACGAAGAACGAACTGAGATGTCCTAGAGCTGAGCTGAGATGTATGAGCTAGAATATAACCATCTGCTGAGAGGATTAGTAACTGATACAGTTATTAGCGACCACGCCATCAGAGATACTGAAGTTTTTTTCTGCAAAGTATATGATGCTGATAACATCAATGAAGATCAGTCATGTATGTTCATCAAGGGCACTAGAACAGAGAAAATCCCATTAACCAGATATATTCTTTACTTTCACACTCTGTGTTTACATTACCAAATATGAGTGTGGAGGCAAGCCATAGGATTGAGAATGGAACAGAACTCACTTGTTCCTCGGTTATTATCATTACCGCCAATTCCAGACGCTTGTGAGGATTTGATTACCTGTATCTGCACCACTGGATGCAAGACAACTCAATGTAACTGTAAACCAAACATATGCACAGCATCCTGCAAATGCAGGAAGTTGAGTGATACTTACATGAGTCAGTAAGTGAACTTTGGTCGCAATTTTTACTTTAAGCTGGTATAACATTCCCAGTTTGTAACAATGCATTCCGTACTTCACATATGATATTTATTCTCATTGAAAGATACAAAATATAATACAAACCGATGTAGTATCCTTTGAGAAATGATTGTTATAACAGTTTTGTAGCACTGGCAATGCGACGACCACATATCAACTCCTAATATTTACCATAATTATACAACCTAAGTTTCAGTGTAATACACTGTTTCGAATTTATCACGAAATATTAATTTTATTTACTATTCTGAGGCGTGAATAGTTAATTTCAACTTAGAAACCCTGTATGTTTAAAACGAAACTGGATCTAACACGGGATAGAGAGCATTTTAGTTTTTTTGTTACCGTACTCAACGCTTTTCATGCAAAGTATGGTGCTGTTACGTTGAGTAGTATATGGGCCTGTATATTTTTTTAATAAATTAACATAGATTGACAACACTGACAACCTGGATTGTTGGAGGTGGAAAACTGAAACAGTAATTTTTCTAATATTTCCAATAAGTTCTATATCAAGTTTGTTGCAGATACGTTAAACGGTGTGGAATTCATAGAAAATATTTAAGTTTGTAATAGGTTGGTAACACTAACAGCTGTTTTGCTTGTAGGTTTTGAGCCCGATTATGAATTTTCTAGCGCACCCAAAAATATTCGTGTCAAATTTAGTGGGGATACGTTGATCAGTATTGAAGCTTTTGTCGAATAAAGATATATATTTTGAGTTAAACATTTTTTTGGCAGCCATATAATTTTCCAGCATTTTTGAAAATCAGTGCACGCTACAGCTTGGCATACGACAGATATGAATTCAGAAACAACACATTCAATGATTTCCCCAATAAATGACTAACGAATTTTATCCTTGAGGATTTCTCCATATCTGCACCGCTGTATGAGGCTGAAGGTGAACGATATCCGCAGGGCTCCGGGAATGACAGAGGTGATATTTTTTTTTTTTTACTTACAAAGTCGTAGAGCTGATAACTCTACACCGCTAAACAAAGTCAAGAAACAGTAGAATGGTTCCAATGGCTATCCTGCTGTAAAATATTCCGGAGGTTAACTAGTCTCCATTCGGATCTACAAGCGGGGACTGCTTTAGGGGGTTACAAGAACAAAATTAAGAAACACATTAGAATAGAAATATGGAACGTACAAACTTTATACCAAACAGGTGCTCTTCAGATGGTAGTACGTCAGATTAAGAAATATGGGTTGGTCATACTAGCTATACAAAAAGTCCGGTGGGAGGGTCAAGGTAGGATTCGACAGGACAAATGACTTTCTACTACGGAGGAACTGTCACACCATTTTGGATTCCTTCTTCTAAATTGGATGTTCAGAATGTAGATATCATGAACAGAATATAGAGACTATCCTACATTACGATACGTACTCGATGATGCAGCACGGCTTTATTAAATGTCCATGCTCCGACCGAGGAAGCTGATACTAACGACAAAGGAACATTTTACAATGAGTAAAGATGTTGTTTGACCGATTACCGATGTATAGTACGAAAATTGTGTTTTAGAATTTCAACGCAAAGGTAGGCAGAAAAGAAAGTTTTACACCTACTATAGGCAAATGAAGCTTTAAGGAAAAAGGGCAACAACAATGGAGAAAGGCTGATAACGTTTGCAATATAGAAAATTCTAATAGTAAAGAGCACGTACTTTGAACACAAAGACATACACGAATACAATAGATATCTCCGGATAGCAAACCACATAACTAAATCGATCACATATAAGAAAACATACTAACATAACGAACGTTAGGGGTTACAGAAGAGCGGAAGGTGAGACCAGCCATCAGTTAGTGATCACAGAAGTGAGGGGAAAGTTGTGCATCGCAAACAAACAACTGAATTTCGAAGGGAAATTATTAGATAAATGCAGATTTTCAACTCGAAATCTCAAATAAGTTCGAAATCTCAGCCGCTCGAGTTATAATAAAGCTGACATTACTAATAATGAAAGTGATGTGATTCAGAGCAAAATAACATGTAAGTGAGAAGAAACGATAGAAAAACAAATTTTGGTTTGATGAAGACTGCATTTAACTTAATGATGAATAAAAATAAGCAAGACAGCAATGAACAATCGGATCGATCGGTATCTTAGCAATACATCAAGCTATATATAAATATTCAATTAGATATTCTGTTCGTACTTCATCAGCTTTATCACTTTTTCCAACACATGCGTGCTCTCTTCATACTCACTCACATCAATATCTTACAAGTTATTTTTGAAATAGTACTGCGCAAATAACCCTATGTGTACTTTCTTCTTAACTACTCTAAGTGCTGATTAAACCTGATTAAAGATACTCTGTTAAACCTGTTCTCGTATTTTGTGTTTTGGGAGGTATTATTTCTTAAAAAAGAGATGGCTTAGACCAGGTTTGGCCAGCAGATGCCCCGCAATAAGATAAAAACTATGTTAAATTATATGTATTAACATTTTAGTAATTGGTTTCCGCAAACTTTCTGATTGATAGTTATAGACCATAGATATTACATTATTACATAAATGTAATTAAAAATAAAAGAACGAAGCAAAACGCTGACGTTTCACAAATATATTCAGCACAGACGAACTTGACAAGAGATATGCCATGTAATCATACTGGTGCTTTAAAATTTGCTAATGAGCACCAAGAAAATCTTATTATTATGCTCATAGAAAAAAGAGAAGCAGGTACTGAACACATGAAAATTTGTAGAAACTGAAAAGAATGGAATATCTCTTTAAATGGGATTAACAAAGATTCGGAATCAGTGTTAGAGAATGACGTGGTGCACATATGATGGAGGCAGTGAGAAAGGTTTTAATGTCCATAAAAGTTCCATCTTGTCTTCCATTTTATGTTTCATGTTAAAAGCAATATACCAAGATCTTTAATACATATGACTTTTCGAACAACCCTCGCGTTATCAACATAACAGTTCTCAGGTAAAACCCATTGATTGCTAGGAGTTAGAGTAACTGCTATTCATAATTTGAGCACTCTCAAATTGCAGAAGATAAAGGGAGCGCTTTGTTAAAATCTTCCACCGAATGAATGAACACTCATTTTTGTTATCCGTCATAAAAGATTGTGTTAGGAGTTGATGGCTGTCATTATGGCGACATTTCTCATCTTACAACATCAAAGTGATAGTGGTAGTAGTAGCAGCAGTACGAGCAAAGAAAGCAACATAGATTTAGTGTTGATGAAATTCAAACACGAAGGATGTAATAGGGTGATTTACTGCGGCGCAACATGTGTCCTCGGAAAAGCACTCTGAAACAGAAATTTACTAAAAGCTTTGGATGAATGGTGCATGAGTGTGCGCTTTCCTTTCCTTGGTGTTGTTGAATGGATACAAATCATTTTAAGATTAGGAAAAGAGCAAAATGTTCTTAATTTTATACATGACTTTGGTGAACTTAGTTCATAAATCAAAATAATTGACATAATTCTTAGGAATTTATTAGAACTTTCAGGATTTATTGCCGTATCCAAGCTTTCTCCTCTTTCTAATGCAACAATGATGAATTTGTAGGTTGGAAACTTATCATCTGAACTGAACCTGTAATAGAATAAAATGTTTAAATAAGAGTTTGTTTCACTTGGTAATCTGCCTGTTGTGGTGTG
>JAGDQP010039702.1:4495-17608 GCA_022664845.1 Lepisma saccharinum | reverse complement strand
AAAAATAAAATAAAATAAAATAAACTTTGGCAACAGTAGTTTACTTGAAAATTAGCACCCAATGGACTCCACTCACCCCCACCCGAGTGAAACTGTCTGAATTCATCGCTGCATTCGAGTTTTCATAGCTCGCTTCATCTCACCACCAGTGAAAATGAACTAAATAGCACACGTTCTTATTATAAGGGATGAGTTGATTTAAAATTACTCAACTTTCAGATGTAACAAATGATCCTTTCATCTATAAAAACGGTACCACTCCTATGAATTTTAGATTAACCTTTTATCATGATTGTCCACAGTGGTTTTGTTTAGACTAACCAGACGTCCCAGTTTGCCCGCCGGTTCAAGAAACTTCCGACAGTATAGAAACAACTGATATAAATGTCAACACTGATACTTTTAGACATGACTCGAAAGGAACCATGGAATACAATATAGACTGAATCGGAATCAGAATGGCAGGACAAAGCGTGACAAGAACTGTAATGAAATGAATTAACAGGAATATGCGCGACAGGAACAAGCGCGAAACGGAATTAGAGCGACATGAACAAGCGCGAAACGGAATTAGAGCGACAGGAACAAACGCGAAACGGAACTAAAGCGAAAGTTTCGCTCTTATTCCGTTTCGCGCTTGTTCCGCGATCCCGACTGGTTGTGGTGAGGGAGGAAGGTTCCATTTCTCAGTAAAATCTTCCCAGGCACTGCTTGTCGAAATATCCATCGCCGTGGGCGAAAATATGGTATAAAATTAAAACTGCTTAACTTCACATAATTCCCTTGCAGTCCCTGCAAAGTGCATTGTTCACAAATCAAAAATTGGTTTAGCTTACCTTTGATGTGCTTCGCAGTTAGGCCACCTTTTCATGTACGCGCTCGACGTGTTCTTCTCTTACCGTTTGGTCAATAGAAATGCGTTCTTACGTATTTCTAGTAGCTGCTCATTTAAATCACAATTACAGCCCGAGGCATACACGTACATCAGTCCTAATTCGAAGCCAGAATATGTTTATTATTATTATTATTTTACGGTAATGAATAGATTGTGCATATAATTACGGAAAATCGTGTTATGTAAAAGACATGCAGAAGAGAGTGTGGTGGACAGAATTGAAAATGAGAGATGACGTAATCCTAGTTCTACAGAATTCGAGCGAAAAGAAAAAGAACTAGATGAATAATTGAACGGCTTGGGGGACCAGAGAACCTTTGTTTACATACACCAAGAATACTGTAAGTTATATGTAGAGTCTGAGGAGCGTGGTATCGGTTTTATACCTTAAATATTTTTAAGTTGTGACCCAAAATAGCATCCAATCCAGCAGCAGCTTCGACGAGGCTAGGCATTGCATGTTTGCAAAAAGCTTGGCATTGCCTTGCTGCAAATTTGCTAAAATCTTGCAGCAAACGTGCTAGTTGACACACTCAAAATTTACAACCAACTTTTGCACGCCAAACTTGGTACAAACTTGTCCTGTCAAACGTCAAGGCTGAGGGGGAAAAAGATTTCTAATGTCTGGACTTGGGTTCGAACCTACGATCTTCAGTTTTGTTTGTAGTCGCTCATTCTACCGACTGGTCTATCCTTAAGGCCGCTTTACACGACAGCATTTATGCTACGATGAATCTTACGATTAGCAGTAGTGCCAGAGTGTGAAAGCAAGAATGCTACAATAGGGCAATATGCTATGGTATTAATCCATATTTTTTTTTCTTTTTACGCTTGCACACTGCTTTCGCTAAGATTCATCCTACGAGAAATTGTATCGTCTAACGCGGCATTTACTCCTAACTTTCGTCAGTTTTACTAGTCATTTTATGTTACGAAGACAGTTTCTTAAGTAAATGCACTGAAATATGTGCTGAATTTCTTAAGAGGGCTCCTCGCTCCAATCCCCCTATTTTTAACATTTTTCAAAATATATCAAAAACTAAGAGTACTATCAAAAATGTAGGTTCATAGCGCACTAGAACTTACAAATTACTATGAAATACAATCGACAGCAATCTCGAAGTAGATGAGTGTTGAGGCTTCAATTAAATAATGATGTCATAATCTTTAAAAACGTATCACTCATCAATGTCCAAGATCTCGAGATCGCTGTCCATTGTATTTCAAAGTAATTTGTAAGTTCTAGTGCGCTATGAACTTACATTATTTAAAGTACTCTTAGTTTTTTAAATATTTTGGAAAATGTTAAAAATGGGGGGGGGGGGTTTGGAGCGAGGAGCCCTCTTTACTGTGAAAGCTGATAGATCCTTCACTGCTCGCGTCAATGACATGTTGCGTTTTGGGTCTTTCTATTGTGCATAATAAAAGAAAAGAATGATTATCTAACTTGAATTTCTTCGCGTATTTTTGGGAAATGTGTAGGTCTACAATTTTCACAATTGTATAAAATGTTGAAATATACAATAGAAGGAAAGAGGGGGAAATATTTATAAATATGAATAAGAAGAAGTTGTTAAAAAATATTTCTTTGTGGAAACCAGGCGTTCCAATTAGTAATACAACAGGAAACATCACTGTTAGTTTATCATTGTAAGAAAAAGTCAATGTTATTCGAAACTTGGTTTAAACTAGTGTAGTATCTGTGGAATTGGCAGTCACTTTGTTTGAGAAATGTCAGTAGAAATACTGTAACATCGTTAGAAAATCTCGCGACAGTAATGATCCGTAAGGTGGGAAAACGCGAAGTAATACTTCGGCCAAGTGGTTTCAGTGGAATAATACTCCGGCAACGTGAGCTTTTAGATGAGTTGGAATGATGCTTGTACAAGATCGTGGGTGAATTTTGGCGGGAAAATAGTGATGACATAATCCAAGATGGCGCCTGGAAATCCCCATCACTTGACAGACATCATTGATCTACGTTGTGGCCAGATATTGAATGCGACGTTGCCACATTGTAGAATGTTGACGTGGACTTGACCCAAGCGATGTACTATGGTGGTGTGTGGAGCAAGTTAGAACACGATTCCTGACGTCACTGAAGGGGAGACAGGAAATACTTGATGTTTGATGTCACGGCGTGGGTTCAAGAGAGGATTTGACCATTGACGTCAGAAGGACATTGACGGTTAGCAGGTTATGACTTGTTGCTTGACGTCATGGCTTGGTGAAAGTTTTGAATATATATAGAGGGTAGTAGTGTTGTATGCATCATTATCAAGAGAGGTTAGCTTCAGTCATGGCAGCGCAGCAGCAAGGTGTAGTACGTGGAGTTGACTTAACAGTAGAAGATGAGGAGGAGGTCGTTGGCACATTGGACTTACTTGAAAGCGATTATCAGGAAGAAGATACAGACCATACAATATACATACTTTGTTAACGTCTAAAGCAAAGTTCAAACCACCTTCACCATCATTATTATCTTCTTCGTTTGTAAAAGAAGAGGATAACGAGGACGTTGCTATTAGGGAGGTATATTTCTCAGTAGTTCCAAAGAAAAACCAGACGAGGACGACAACGATATTAGGGAGGTATATTCCTCAGTAGCTTCAAATAAAAAGACAAAGAAACGTGTGTTAGAGGCTGATGTATATCCTGTAAAGAAGTGTTTGTATTTTCAAAAGAGCGATGTAAAGCATTCATCAATACTATCAAGAGCAGCAACTGCAGGACTAGCTCCACCACTAGTAGGAGAAACAGCAGAACAAGTAGTGGTGAAACCTGCACCACTAGCAGCAGCACGTCTAGTGAAAACAACAGCAGGAGCAACTTCAGCTCGAGTAGTAGTGAAAAGTTTGGATGCAAAAAAATGGGTTGATGAAAAGAGTATTCGAGTCTTATTAAACAAGTACAATCCTGAAAGTGCATGTATATGTGACGGATGCTTTAATGAGGTAAGTACTCAAAGAGCGCATGCGTGTTTAAGGTTATCTTAAACCAAATGAACTGGTAACAGGCGAGAAAATTGAAAATCATTTTCGAAAACGTGTGTGGAGAATGATCTTAAACCCTCAACAGTGAAAGAACTCTATCGTATATATAAGCAAGATCATCCTGAACTGAATAATGGTGAAGATGATATAATCATGATAAATATGAAATATGGTCCTTGGAGGGTGATAAAAGTGTATATGGAGGGTGTTATTGATTTGCTACTTGAAAAGGAACGTAAACGAAAGATCGAGTGAAACTTTAAAGGATTGTAAACGAACGAGTGAAAAATGATAGACTAATGTGTGTTTTAAGGTGGTATGTTTATAGTGAACTCGTGTGTTTTACAAACTTTTCGTACTTATTTAAAGGACAATCCAATTCAATGTAATGAGTTATAACAGTAACAATCGTGGACTGAAAAGAAAGGGACTGGCAACTATATCCGAACCGTCGAAGAGGAGTCAGCAGCAAAGTGTATGTGCCACAAACCTGACTCTCATCTTTTGACAAAAACCATGCATTCAGTTCACTCTAATGGTCTTTGAGATATTATAGCCATTGTTGCGGTCTGTCCCCTTCCGATGACGTCAGAGAAATATGCATTCGTATTCACCTGTCTTGATGTGTACAGCAGATACCTTGTTGCTTACTCAATGCGCAAAGCCACGGCGCTCGCAGTCATGAAATGTTTGGACTTCTATATCGCACATTTGGGTGTTCCTAATTCAATCATATGTGGCATTTTGTCTCCTGGAAATTCAGGAGTATTGTGAATGCTAGAGAACTAAAGGTTATATTTACGACGCCCTATCATCCAGAATGTAACATGGTTGACCGGGTGCATAGAGAGTTAAATAGGTTGTGGCGGTTGATGTGTGCTGATAATTATAAATGATGGTACTAGTCTCTTACTAACATTATACTGTTACTCAATTTCACAATTTCTAAAAAATTGGCCGTAGCGCCAGCGCAATTACACCTCAACGTGAAGACTTTGAATCCAGTATTGAAGCATCTGAATCTTTTCCAACATGCTGATGGTAATAGTACGATTGATTGGGATGACAAACTCATAATGGCTGACTCCAAGAGAAAGGAGCATCATAGAAAGCGTAATGATTAACACAAAGCGGGCTTGAAAACACAAAGAGATCTGGAACCAGGCGATTTGATATTCCTCCCGACCCATGGACATAGTAGTGCAGCTGACAACGTAGTCAAGAAGATGATCCAGTTATATGTAGGCAACATACATATGCAAAAGAATCGTTGTGAATAGGGTCGCAGAGTTAGTTGAACCCAAGATAGGTAGGATCATTGGACACCAGTCTTTCGACCATTGCAAGTGATGGGAGCCCATTGCACACATCTACCATCTCTGTATGCAATAGGTGCAGCAAATCATCGATGAAGACAAACGGAAGAACATCAGTCAACGGATCAAGAACGAACCTGGATACGTCTCGTAGTGAGAAATGGATAAAGGCAGTGAGAAGTGAAAAATATACGAATAGAGAGTTTAATAGTGGAAAGTGCATACACAAATAAATATGAACACTTCATAATAACAGTACACCCAAACGACTTCGTTCTATATAGTTAGCTAGGTCAAAAGTAAATAATTTCTTTCAATATACATGCATATTCCTTTTACTGGTATATTAGCATATTTTAGTATTCCCAAGTAGATAGATAGACTATTGTTATGTTGTGTCATGTATGTCATTTTTTAATCAAAACGGTCAGGAGTTCGAGTCTTTCTGTCGTGCGCCATATATATAACAGCAACAATCGAGGACTGAAAAGCCCGGAACTGGCAACTATGCGCGAACCGTCGAAGAGAAGTCAGCAACAGTGTAGCGGGAGATAAAAGCGCTGAATCAGGAGTACTGGACGGAACTTTTCGTAGTCGCCGTATTTGATGTTCTTTTTTCTAAGTGGAAGACAAAGCTACAATATGTAGCTTTCCATACGTCAGGAGAGAGGCGGTCGACAAGGTAACAATAGTGTTAATGATAGATGTAAGGCTAGACAGGATCTCGAGATACAGTGATTTGCATATGGGACTAAGAAGCATATGTGGAAATGTTTCAGTGATTAAATAAATATCAAGTATAGACTTGGACATCGTATTATTCGCAAATACTCAAGTCTTTTCGTCTGACATACTGGCGGTGAACGTTTGGATAATTGTGCCGATAATGACCCTCAACATTTATTCCCACGTACGGGTGTGAAATTGTTCCTTTTGAACATTCCACGGCTTAAGTATCTTTTACGTGTGTCTCGAATAGGACAACAAGAGAAAGTATGAACTTCTAAAACCATATGCTGCGGCAGCAAGTTAGGTAGCTTAGGAACGTGTGTAGATTGACCTTGGCCATAGTATAAAAGTAAGAATCATACTAATAATTTGTATTGTTATCAAGCTGTGTCTTGTATTTAAAGTTCTTTGACCTTACGGGGTTAATTTTATAAATTCAAAAATGTTAGGCAAGAAATTTAGAGCTCTGTATGCGTCAATATTCACAGGGAGTTAAGGAGATGCATCTTCCTGGTAATTATTGTGTCTTGTTAAACAGTACAAAATTACGGTTAATTTACTTTGTTCAAAATCTCGGGTAGCGCTTTTGAAAACAATGACAATACCGAGTCTGAAATTATGTGCGGCTTTACTTTTGGCAAGACTCATTAACAAAATAGTGGAAGTCTTAAACTTTAAGGATACGCCAATCACCTTATGAGCATACTCAACAATATCATTATCTTGGATCAGTGCGCGCTCAGCTCAATGGAAAACGTTTGTTTCTAACAGAGTGGCCGAAATTCAACAATTGACTAGCAATTACGAATGGAGACATATTTGCAGTCAAAACAATGCTTGTGACATTTTAAGTAGAGGTTCGCCTTCACAGATTCTAAACAACAGCTTGTGGTAGCATGGGTCATCATTTCTACAAGAAGAAGAAGAAAATTTTGACGAGTCTACAGCAAGACTTGAATTTGCGGAACTGCCAGAACGAAAGAACACCACTGTGATATTGGTGTCAACAATAAGCAGAGACGGCTAGACGACATAATCGGAGACCTGAGATTAATGAGGATTAAAGGCTGGAAGGAGAAGGCGAAGAACAGAGAGGAATGGAGGCGTCTGGTGAATGAAGCCAACGCTCACTCAGGGCTGCAGTACTGTATGGTAGCGTAAGGTAAGGATTTACAAACAAACAATACAATAATAATTTTTTTTTTCAAATGAAGAGGACTGTTTGAAAATGGAATCATTATACGGAACTTTGACTACAAAGATGATGATTGCCTGACACAAAATTCCACTCGTATTTGTTTCACTATTTCCTCTCAATGTCTTTTAGGGACATTTAAGGCATCCCGTGATATAATGTCGATCCATGTTTTATCTTTCGGGTTCGTTGCAAGTGGCAGGTACTCCGGTCATGTACCTAGATTAGGATCAATGTATTTTTCCTTCAATGCTATATAACCAGCTATGTATCGGAGTCCCTCCATAGAGCAGTCCCTCCCTTCATTTTTTCTGGCAATTGGGCTGCAATCTTAAACGATTTCTTTAAAATCAGGGCGCATTAGCATTTCATTTAGGTCATGTTCTTGAAATATTTGTTGTGGACCACTTGCTTTTTGTCTTCTTCAAGTAGCAGGTTATTTAACACTGTGCTCAGTAGACTGTCCGATTTCTCAGCTGAATATTCATCTGTAACATCATCACTTACGATAAACTTTGGTAAACTTTATTTTTTATATGGGGCAGTCTAGTAACTTTAGACTTCGGCCCGTCACGATTCGCCCCTTAGCTATTAAAATCCACACCCATACCCCTGCCGGGACTCAAACCCAGGACTTTCGAGCAGTTGGCCTACAGCCACAGACAGCACGGCCACCCGGCCGGATCATCAATTAAGACAGATGATAATTGTTAAATTTCTGCCCCTGCTTGGGTGTATATTTTGTGCGAAAGATCACCACACTTAATACCAAGGGGCATTCACCGTAGACGACTTTTAAAATCTGTCTGTGGGAAGTGGATGATCGTAAAACCCAGCCATTCCACGAACCCGAGAGAAAAGGTTTTCGATGACATCTTGATTCAACCTGTGGATTAAGATGTAATTAACCGGGTACTTCATGGAGTTCTTAAAGAGCATTTACAGATTGTGATTGTATAGTGCCTTTTTGAAAAGACAGAAGATGTTTTCGTCCACATACCCTGATTCTAAACATAAGCTTTTTCATTTCTGAAATTGCTTCTATTTTTGTTTCCAGCATAGTTCCGAAACCTCTTCTGAGTTTCACGTCAACGTTTTCCTTTGTATAACCATTAAATATATCAAATCAATTATTGACAAGAAAAAACTCTTTTTCTTCCGAAAACAAATATGAAATAGCTTCTTCTGTTTTTATTTTTCGAAAATAACTTAGCTGCAGGAGCAACTTTTTGAGTTTCTCTGCATGTTAAGTTAATATGGTAGCTTGTAATTGCCAATGGAATATGAACTTAACTATATATTTTTTTAACAAAACAGCTTTCCTGGATTTTCCAGGTATTTCCTCAGTCACATGCCGGGATGATACCTTCAACTTAGGCTCTGGTTGACACTTTTCCGCATTTTCCCCCCTCCACTATCTCAGCCTGAACCTTAGATGCCTAAGGGCCATAAATAAAAAATCAAAATTCAAAAAGCAGCACACAACATGCATGCCTATTCTATATGCCGGTTTGCAACTGAAACATGATGAGTCACAAATTTATGATTTTAAGTTGATGTGGTTTTCTAATACATAAAAATCATCAAAATAATCTGATATACATGATAGATAAATGGTGTGAGTAAAAATATAATACTGACATTTGTTTCTCCGATATTATCTTTTACTATAGTTAGAAAATTACAATTTCGTTTTCTCAAAACTGTGTTTTTACTCAAAACTATGTTTTCTCAAAACTACATTTTTACTTAATGCTGACGCTAAAGAAAAATATTTAATTTAATTTAAAGAGTGGACGTACTTGTTGTCTATTTAAATGCATTTGATTTCCCTTGTGCTTCGAGTGAAATTGACTCACTGTATGAACTGAGTGACGTGAAACGCCAAGCGAAACTGAAGTAAATCCGAAGTAGTCGTTGTGCCTCTGAGCCATAGTGTTGTTATCGCCTATACAATTAATTTTATCTTTTAGTTTCTGGAACAATTGTATCTGTA
The DNA here is from genome assembly GCA_022664845.1 of Lepisma saccharinum. NCBI lineage: Eukaryota > Metazoa > Arthropoda > Insecta > Zygentoma > Lepismatidae > Lepisma > Lepisma saccharinum. The sequence continues at coordinate 8,484 of JAGDQP010039702.1, read as the reverse complement.
CTGAAGTGCCAAAATTCATGTTATGCCTACCTATTAACGTGTGGGACCCCATCGAACACGGCGAAGTGCAGCAACTCGATGTGTCAGGGACGCGACAGTCACTGGTAGTCCGCTAGAAGTAGTGTTGCCCACTAGACGAGAGGAGAGAGAGAAATGTCTATGGAAAACAAGACGAGATAACACTTTTGTACTATACAATAGACATCTTCTCGAGACGAGACAGCCCTTATCTCGTCTTGTGGGCAACACTAGCTGGAGGGATATGCAGCCATGCACTCTCGATTGACGTCCAAAATTCAGTGCTTGTTCCAAGTGGACGATCCTGGGCACAAATAGCCCGTTCAATGATATCCCACATGTGCTCGATAGGGTTCATGTCCGGCGATCTAGGGGTCAAATCATTGAAAGTTCCAGAGGGTTCGTCAAACACTTCCTGCACCATTCCGCCCCGGTGACATGGCGCATTGTCATCCTGGAAAATCCTATTCTCGGCAGGGTGAACGAAGTACAGAAAGGCCTGGAGATGGTCATGAAGCAGCTGAACATAGCGCTGATAGTCAATATCCGGTTCAAGCGAACCAGAGGCCTCAAACCATGCCAGTTAAACACGCCCCACACAATGACGGAACCACCACCAGCTTGCACAGTGCTATGTTACCAACTTGGGCCATGGCCTCATGGAGTCTGCGCCACACCCGAACCATCAGCGCATACCAATTTGGGACGTGACTCATCTGACCACACTATACACTGCCAGTCCTCTAAGATCCAATCCAGGTGTACCCGAGCTCATGTGACTAGCCGCCGCCAATGGGCAGCGGTTACTAGCGGAACGTGTGTCGGTCTTCGGCTGTGATACCCCGTGGAGATCAAATTGCGCTGCACAGATCTCTGAGATACGTTCCCGGGTCGTCCTGCATTGATTCCTGCTGTCAGATTACGCACTGTAGCTTGTCTGTTTGCCCGGACGAGTCTGCCGAGGCGGTCATTCAGCACCCGTGGGCGCCCATTGCTTTGTCCCTGATAGGTCGTAATGCCTATAATGCGCTACTCACGATTTACCCTTGACACTGTGGAGCGAGAAAAGTTTAATATCCACACGACTTCTGAAATCGCATGTCACATTCATCTAGCACCAACTATCTTCCCGCGCTCAAACGCTGATAATTCCGATCGGGTTGCCACACCACGATACACGACGTTTCACTGCACTCACAGAAGTCAACTGACCACAATGCAACTGCTTCGCTCGTTCGAACGGTTTACTCGATGTTACCGCTCATCAACTAGTTTCCTACCGCTATCCCATGACTTTTGGCACTACAGTGCATATTCTCGGAATACATCCGTCCATCCATTAACATGTTTTCTTTGGTTTTGAACGTTTAATACAGGCACAATGAAGACATTTTTGAGTGTGGATTATTTTCACTTAAACCTTATTAGAAGGATGAAATTCCGAGAATTGGCATATGGTCATTTCTTGAGAATTATAGTATTATTGAAAGAAGGCATCGTCTAAAATGTCTTCAGTCATGACCTCAGGGGAAAATATTCTTAAATATTGTGGAGAAAAAATGCACCAAGGAGTCAAATTTCAGTTGATTCGACTCTTAGTTGCGGAAACATAAACATGTCTGACATGGAAATATTTATAATAGAAGTGGAGAAGAAGGGATACTTGAGGAAAATAGGTAGCAGTGAATTATTTATTTATTTAACAATCTACAGATACAGCCCAATTTTGTACACTTAACACTATAAATATTAATTTTAATTTATTTTAAGGCCTTTAGGCAACTACGGCTCAGGCCGTATGGATGATGTTGGGATGACTTTGTGGAATGAAGAAAGTGGGAGGAAACGGGAGTACCCCGAGAAAACCCACGCACACGGTGTTTGTCCACCACAAAGCCCACATGGCGTGAGAAGGGCTTGATATATTAAAAATAATAGCAGGAGAAAGGATTTCGGCTAGAATGAGCCTGATCTTATTCAAGGTACCATCTCAGAATGTCCATGGTGTGATGGAGAAAAAGCAATAAAAATCTCAAAATCAGTTTGGCTGACACCGGGAATCGAACCCGGGTTCACCCTATTACAAGCCAAGCATCCTACCGACTGCTCCATCTCGTCGAAATATATAGGAACGGGGAGATGGAACCAGGGATTCCGCCTGGTTTTTCAGTTTGAAGGGTGTAAATCCAAAGTTACGGGGGGGGGGGGGTGAGTAGAGATTTGCAGGGTTTATTTCGATTTTTAACAGTAAACATGTTAAAGTTGGGGTGTGTACTCGACAAATTGGAGGAGGTGCCACCCTCTATTGGGGGTGTCGCTGAATCCCCGGATGGAACTGAAGACATGGAATGTTATATGTGAAGAAGCATGTGGTGCATAACATCTCTATGGAATGCAGAAAGAACTTGCTATAATCGCAGAGGTGCAAGAATATCCCTGAATCGACAGCTGTCTAGCGGAGCCCCTGTGGCTAAGGTGCCGATCAACGCAGTCGAGCGGTTGTGCGGTACTCTTTCGGTTCAAGGATCGTGGGTTCGAATCCCACCTCGGGCATGGATGTTTGTGTGTGTGATTTTAACTTAGATTTAAGAGAACAAGTTCCACAGTTTAAAAAGTTATAACAAGGTGAACAAGTAAAGCCCACTTAGGGCGAACCAGGTATTAAAAAAGATGGTTACTATTTCTTTTTATCCCTATGTATATGAGTTCGAACCCAGGAACAGTCAGAACTTCTTACTTTTTTCCAGCTACGTCTGAACGTTCAGCTTTTGTTCTCTACCAAGGGTTCGCAGTCAAAGTAACAAAAATTATGGTGGAATTAATTAAAAAATGCAAACGATCCAATAATGAAAAGAGGTTAAAGGTTATAGAGACCACTGGTGAGCTCCTAAGGACGGGATGTAAAGAGTTTGGTGAAGTGGGTTTCGAACCACTCCGTACATTAAACCCCACAGACTTGAACCTGTGATTCAACATTCTTAAAGATAAAGTACGTGTAATATTGTAGCCCAGTATGTAGTCTCGAAGTCTAGTATATCTAGTACGTTATAATTGCAAATGAGATATTATTGTGGCTTTATATAGTGAAATAAAAGTGCACGTCAGTTAATGTTTTAATTTTCCATTTCACGCATAACATTCTACCTGCATTGCATAGTCGTCATTTCTACGAACCACAGTATCAACATACTCCTTTATTTGCACCCCCCCCCCCCCAGATATTTTACATAACATCAATCTTGTGAATTCTTTTCTCTTTCGCTTTCACGGTGCAGAATAGTATACATAAAAGTCGGGAACTATATTACAAACTTATTTGTTGGATAGGCTTGTGTGCAGAGTTACACGCAATACAGTATTTATATGTTGGTGCACGTGACTACGGGTTCGATCCCTTGAGGGTCTATGGAACCGAGTTTCTCGGTATCCACTTTATCAGTAACTGAAGGTCACGTCCTTAAAAGCTCAGTAGATTGTTTCAGCCGCTCGTAACAATGTGTTCACTAATATTGTTCAATAATTGTTTTGGTCTTTTCCCCTTGCCTTTATTCTCTTCTTTTATATTAAGCCTAGAACAATTACTGGACATTTGAGACGATGCCGCCCTAACTTTGACCTCCTATTCCGAAACTACGCGTGCCTCAGAACTAGTTCAAACGAACTTTTTCTTGTTTTGATGTAAATAACTACGTCCAGAACTTTGTGTCATTCTATGTTGGTCCTACTAATCCATTCAATTCTTCGACAACAATATGCTTATGTTGCAAAGCTAGCTTCGAATGTGATTTATTAAGCCGACACCGCTTACGTCATTATGTGTCGAGTTATTGCGTCATTTGTGATGATTCCGCATTAACTTCGAACGCATGTAGCTCCGAAACAATGCACAATTTTGAATTTCTTCAAAGGAACTTTAGTCAACTTTATATATATATATATATATCCTAGAGAAAAGAAACGACCGAGACGAC
>JAGDQP010039701.1:0-17608 GCA_022664845.1 Lepisma saccharinum | reverse complement strand
GATGTGTACATAAACTTTATAAAAACTAAATACACCACAAATGTACAAAATTTCCCTTCAGAAAGGCATCTGAACAAGTTCACTTCTGCACGTTATCTTGCAGTTTTGGTATCGGGACAGGTCCCATTGTGTTGAAACAGATTATCTGAATACCGTTCATAAATATCACTTTAATCGCCATTCTGGAATTAACGTTTTTTTTACATGATTGTTCAAGATAACATCGATGGTGCTCCTGTCATAGGAATTGTGACCCCATACGATAATACCTTGGATTATTTCTTCCCTAATGTAGCTTGACAACATACATTTACTAGAACTCGTCTCATCAAACTATTACCGTGACTTCCGAAAGAAAATTCTCTCTGTCTAAGGTCTACAACATACTATCGTATAAATTGGGTTATTGCCCATATACTTGTCGTTGTAGTTTGACTTATGAACAGTTCCACGCGTGTCCACTAGAACAGTTTATTTCGCTTTCCCAACATAGCGGACTTCGCACGTATTTTATCAGTTGAAATCTCTGCAACATGTACCAATGTAAACTATGATGTAGAGTAATCTGCTGTTCACTTCAAACCGCTTGGCTCCTTCCTGTTGTTTCGAGTCTTCACTTTCCATCCGTATGTATTGAAGACTACATTAAAATTAGAGTTGAAAGAAAAAGAAGTAAAGGATGAAAAATTTTATATTACAACAGCCGACAGAATTAAAAGAAATAGATGGGAAAATAAAGAAAATTACGGAAAATCTTAATGGTTAAATATGGTCTTAAGAAAGCAATCATACACCAATGTTCATAATTACAACTCATAAAATACATTGCATTTTTTAAAAATGCTGAGCGACCTTGAAACGGTGGTACAACATTGACGTCGCATTCGGCAGGTCATGAGTTGATGGCCTTTCCTCAGTCACAACAGGGGTTCCATCCCGCATCCTTTCCCTCCCCTTCCCGGGTCTGAGCCATAGATGTCTAAAAGCCACGCGTTAACTTTAACATAACAACTTCGGTTTTGAAAAACAAATATTAGCAACAATTAAAAGCACGAGGACTACGAACTGAAATTGACTGTTCTACTTCCAATAATGAAATTTAAATTTCGTTTGTTTGTTCGGTAAATCGAATACAGACAATATATAAAGACAAACGTTTTGGTATATTAAATTTATTTACTTGGTTCTATAATTTTATTCAGCTACATTCCTTTCCAACTTCGAAACACAATCTGTTTTTTCCTATAATTGAGAAGAATAAATTAGGAAGAAAAAAATAGTATTGCCAGGTTTAGAAGTCGTCTCTTCCTCCATAGTTTTGTTAGATTCCTCAGATTTTGTCCTGAAGCAACTATGGTACGTATCCTGTCATGATGGAGACATCCCTTTGGGAAAGACGAAGAAACTATATTCGCACAAACAAGTTTACATTGCCAGCGGAGCCTACAGCTAATTTCATTACAAGTTGAGGGAGTCTAGAAATACAACGATGCTCATTTGTTTAACGCAAAACTCGTTCCATGCTCCGATACACAAAATCCCTGGTCGCTCATTCTTCTCAAGAGAACTTTATCTGAGCCACACACATACCTCTGCATACGTACTCATGCATATAGACAGGTATATACACAATAAAAAAAATAGCTGTGTTAATTCAGCACAATGCGGTGTCCCAGAGTGACTACCACTTTTTGTGTTAAACCAACACAACACACAGTGTTGATTGCGGTACTGGAAGAAACAAAAATCGGTTGCAGCAAGGTTTGAACACGAGTTGCTCAGTTAGAAGTCGAGCGTCTTTTTATCTAATTAATTAATACATATTCTTTTTAAAAAAAAAATTGCAAATATTAACTTGTCTGAATCCAAAAGTATTTTATATACCAAACCAAATACTTATTGCTAACTCAATTCCCCTCTCCTACGAGAAACAGAACTTAATATAACACTTTATAATATTGCACTTACTCATCTTTGCGTCTCTCTCATGGCATCTTTAAGAAGTGAAAATACACTTCTTGCTTATACCACAATAGACGATGAATTGCAATAGCAAATGGTCACGTCACAAATTTACGACGTGCTGGGGGATAAACAGAATGCAGGTTGACGATGTGTATAATCAAAATTTAGCATTTTAAAATGTCAACAAGTTATTCGCCACTATAATATTTTATATTTTTCCCATATAGGTTCTTTTTGTCCACACTCCACAACCTTGTGATATAAGTCCTCTATTTTGCCACAATTTTTACAGCTATCTTCGTCGCTCATACCTTTTTTAATTCGAACCAATTGGGCCCAATTTATAACATTGTATAATAATAATGTGATGTAATATACGAGACATATTTGAGAAAGGACAAATTCTTACATATTATAGACTCCCGAGACTTACTCTTCATGAGACTCCCTAGAACCGCTATGTTGCTCTCACGCTTTTGCTATAAACTGTTTATCAAATAACTTAACTGAGTAGTTCTCCATTGGTATATGCCCTATCACCACCCAACAAATTCTCATATAATATCCGAGAAAATTTTGAAATGACCTTGTATGGCTTTAATACCAATATGTGTAACATCACCTACTTTGGTAATGGCAACTAAATATGCATCGTGTAATATATTTTCATTATAATCAACCAAAAGTCTTATAAACCAATGAGCTGACAAAGAATTTGCTTGAATTTGACTATTCTTCAAATTTATCCCGCCCATGTCAAAACTTTTATACAGATCCTTTCTCAGAGCCCTGATCATTAGCTTGTTCCATATAAAGATACCCACATATTTAGTAACCTTCGCCCAAAATTGCTTGGAAAACGGAATAATTTGTAAGGGAAAAACTACGAAGAATAACAGTATTTATAAAACAACAACGATCCAAAATAGACGATAAACAGTTTTGATATTTTTGCAAATTAGCTACTAACATTTTAATCAAGTTACTGGCTGTGTCCAATATCGTACGAGTCATATCTGTATACCAAACTATAACAAAACATTTTATATGACCTGAGACCTTGAAATTTTGCAGAGCGTATGGGCTAATCTTAGTCTTTAGATTTATCGCTTGGGGTTAATTTGGATTTATAGGTATTCCACATATATTATAAAATTTCTCGTTCAGTTCCATTATTCTACCTAATTAGTTTTCATTTTCAATACAAAAATTCATATCGTCGGCGTATATGAGACTGCAGATTGGTCCTCTCCATAATTTTATGCACGACAATGCCTGGTCGACCGCGTGAGAAAAGGGGGTTATTATCAGAGGAAAGAGAAGGGCGGGCGAAGGACAAGCTTAGAGGAATCGCGCCACAAAGGACTTCGATGTCCTATTCGCCCATTTACCGAGATTTTCATATATTTATTTACATACATCCAATGAATTCGTTGAATAAACATATTATTAAAATTCATAGCTCTCATTATTGAGAATAAATGCTGTCATGTGCGCACGAAAATAATGTTTTTTAAAAATAACAAATGAATGGTCTCTTCCCTGTTTGTATACAGAAATAGGTATCTGATGTACATTAAGTGGATTTATGTGGGGTTCATCCCCTTAATTCCACTTTGCCTATAGTGCAAAAGAGATATAATTACAGTTTTAAGTCTATTTGTTACTAATTTTATAATCAATTTCGTATCAAAATTTGTCAGATGGATTAGTCTACAGTTATTTACTGATGCCATTAGTTCATCTTTTAACAATATTCCAATTGACTCCCCCTCCGCAGGCCCCTCCGGCGAATTCTCACACACTTCTGGCTGCAGAGTTGCTCGTAACGTAGCCACATGACCTTCACTTCCTCTTCTTTGAGGGAATTTGACTGGCATGTTTGGAAACTCTTGTAAAAAGGGATTTCTGTTGATCGAAGTTACTATTCTGGATCAGTTCCTGCCGGTATTCTATATGATGTCACATAGAAGTTTGGAAGGATTTGGAGATTATAGGGACCTATTTCGTAGTACCTTCTGACTGTTGCTTTTATATTTTCGAAGTATATTATCCTTATTAAACCAAATCATTCTAAATGTTCCTGTAAATATTGATAAGAGATTTCTAACGGTAAGCTATATATAACAAATGAAATAATTTCAGGATCCACTTTTGTTACTGAAAAGTTGTGTCTCACATTATCTACATTTCGCCATTGCATCGTTCGATAACTTCATTTACTAAATCTTCCCTTTTTACTTTCAAACAACTGCTATGTTATAATTAAATGTCTCCAAAGTTTTTATTTCTTCTTCATTCACTAACATTTGACTCTATATTGCTTCATGAATATCTTCTATGTCCAGTCGCTGTTTTAACACACTAAAGTCTATCTTCAATGTTCGCTTTCGTTGTATATTTTCATAACTTATAGCTCTACCTCAACATCACTCAAATACTCCACTCCATTAACACCGGTCACTGAAACATCAACTACGATAAAATTCAGATACCGAAGCAAGGGCGAAAGATGACGGTTCACCACGCCACCTCACACGAAACTGAGCGTCTTACCGACTTGGCTAAATCGTCAGACATAAAGAACACTAGATACAAACAGTATAGAGGATATAATACTCTTGCTGAACTAAAAGGAAAAACAAAGTTACTATCACTACTTATGACTTGATTTAATCACTTTCCATTGGTGAATTTGGGATCAGAATTACATTCATTGAGAATATTTTCCTTTTCTATGAAAGCAAGCGCAGTAGTTGACATATTGTTACGATAAGAAAGCAGTAATGCTGTTTAAGTTTTGTCTGTCGCCATTGAAATGGAATATTATCGATTAATGGGATTTTCTTATTAATGTTTGCTGTTAGATCAAACTACTCATTTCCTACAATTGTTTCCGATATTTCGCAGTACATATGCCATTATCGTTATGCACATTGGTAGATTTCTATGGTTTAATCAAGTATTAAGAACACACAGGGAAACTTGATAATTACCAATACAACAAGGCTGATTACATTTTAAAAATTATATGTCCAAGGCGAGATGCTATTATTACATAGAACTATGTGACTAATCACAGCATGCCCTGACGAATATTCTACTCAAATCATTGATAAAAATTTGAGACGTATAGAATTGAATTTATCATTATACACAAGAACGTGGAGGTTAATAATGTCATACTTAAGGAACACATTTATTACAATAGCTTGGGGATTGGTAGAACAAATTCCGATGCGCCAATGGTCAGTTAAATAGTGTTATATTTACTTACAAAACAAAAATGAAGTATACGTCGGTACATAAAAAATCCTCCTCAAAATTAGCAACTTATTTGGCAGAATTTAGCAAAAATAAAGAATTTTCTGGTAGTACATGATTTAGCATATCATAATATTCATGATATTTACCCTACTGGCAGGCGAATTATTACATATGTTTTTTTTATAAATGTAATGAGGTTGATACTTTAGAACGCAAATTCACAAGATGTGCAGAAGCCAGACCAATTTGGATACAATTTTGCACAATAATGGATCTCATTACACACGGCAGCTATACAAGTGAATAAATTATTCAGTTCCCAGCATTTCAGATTTTTTCGAAAGTAAACAAAATGGATAATGTTTTGGTTAACGGTACAAGCTATAGAAGTCATACGGAATCATCAGTATTTAAGTGATCCTGTTTATTTTGTTCAATATTTACTAGGCTAGTATGAACACTTCCAAGTAACAAACAAAAAGAAATAGGTTAAGCCAATTCTACAAAGCGATGTATCAATAATCTGCAATTTATTATAGGGTGTTTTGGTTTCATTATTATTTGTATGTTAATTGTTATTTTTGTATAAATATTTATTACACGTTAATTTAGGGATAATAACATTTAAAAAAATAAAAGTCGGTAAGACACTCGACTTCTGACTGAGCAACGCATGTTCAAGTCTTCCTGCAGACGTATCATTTTTTCTCCCCGTACCGTAATTAACACCGTGTGTTGTGTTGATTTAACACATAAAAAGTGGTAGTCACGGTAAAACACCACATTGCGTTTAATTAACACAGCTATTTTTTTGCAGTGTAGATAATGTCAATAATAGATGTCTTACCCAAACCATGTATGACATGCAACATGAACACTGAATGTGCAAACGACTTCAAGATTAAGGATTATACAGAGATCAATGAAGAGATACATACTAGAAAGAACAAGGAGAGAAGCAGAAATACAACTTAATAGATTTTCTCTTAAATAAAGGTAGATGTGATAATGTCTAGAGAAGACTGACTGGGCATGGGTGGGTTATGTAGATACAGAATAGATATACAATTGAAGACGAACGTTTGGCATTAGATTCCCAGAGAAACGAAACGAACTAGAAGGCGACGAAATTCAATATAATTATATGAAAGCAAATATTTTAAAGACAGACTGGATACATGAGGACTGTAGACGACGTAGAATTGTCGGGAAAATATGCTTAGTCCTCCATCCAGTTATAAATAAAAAAAATAGATTATATAAGACACCTATGACGTTTTGCGACCATAAGATTAGAACCAGTTCATATATTGAAATATTTAATCCTTATACTCATTGGCTTTTAACATCTTTTTTTTAAAAAAAAGGACCCGTATGTGTATCCACTGAAAGGAATGAAAATTACTCCAGGACGTACTTTATTTTGTTGTTTTAAAAACATTTTTCCTTGTCTAACAACTTGTTTTCTTTCAATTTTATAACATCCTCCATAACGTCTGTGGAGCCATAAATTGGTAAGTGCATATCAACGAGATTTATACACACCAATTCTTGAAAATAATAATGCAATAACGCTTACAGAAGTGAAAGTTAAATGTATGGAATGAGATAAAATTATGAAGATCTATTTTCCAAAAGTTTCTATGATATTTAGGTATCATTTAATCAAATCATAACCGATTAATGGAATACTATGCTAGAATCAATTTCAAGTAAGTATGAAAAAGTTATATTTACGGAGAAATACATTAACTTTACAATAAGAATCAACTCACCCCTGGCAACACTGGATTAACATTTAGAATTGTGAGACAGTATTCGGCACTCTGATGTCAAATCTCCCTAGCAAGCAAACCAAATTGACAAACACAACTCAATGATTCATAAATATTCGGAAACAATAATTTTGTAGAATAAAATGATTGGTATAAAACTAACCAGTACAATACATTTTAGAGCTTTATACTTGCACCCAATAATGTAGGTGAGTGTAATGATGAATGTTATAAGTGAGTATTGCTGTTATCTCGAGAATACTATAAACATATATGTCAATGAACTGAAACACGATTTATATACCTATCATGAAAGGTCCACAATAAAAACAAGAAATAGGGTGAAGGATAACGTATACAAAATTTAATCACTTATATATACATTGTTATATAAGATATCAAAGTCCGTGACGTAATGCTGACTTCAGAAGAGCTAAAAAGATTTGAGTCTGTTTTGCTGTCTCTAGAAGCACAATAACAAGAAAACACTGCACAACGTGAATACGTAGGTATATACAGAACGGTTATTCTGCCGGTAATAATTTACGGTTGCGAAAGTTAGAGTACAAACCTAGCAGATGAACATAAATTACGAGTGTTTGAAAATAAGTTTCTAAGAAAGATATACGGGCCGAAACGAGTCGAGATGATTGGAGAATGGAGGAAACTGCATACGCGTAATGAAGAACTTCACGGACTGTACGAGTCAGCCGATGTTTAAAAATATTAAAATCAAGACGACAAAGATGTAGCTCGGATGAGAGAAAAACGAAGATTATATTCCATCTTGGTTGGAAAGCCGGGGGGAAAATAGACTTTTGGGAAGACCGAGGCGACGTGGGGAGGACAATATTAGAAGGTATCTTCGAGTATTTGTGATGAAAGTTGGCTTGATCTTGCGCAGGATTGATCCCAATGACGAACGTTTGTTACTACGTCGATAAAATTGCGATTTCCGTGAGCCATAGATTAAAGTGAGAGTAAAGTAATAATTATTAATAAGTAATAATATTAATAACCCTTATGGTGATTTATAAATAAAACCTACACATTTTGTATTTGTTGGTCATTTTAGTAACGAAGAACCTTATTCCATATCGCTTCCATTACGTTTTTTTGTGCCTTCAAAATACACAAAGTTGATTCTCAGTTCGGACTTAAACGCGCAACTCTAGCTGTAAAACATGACCTGACACCTGAGACCACTTGACAACTGAGGTCGTCTATTACAATATTCTGCATTTTTTACATCATTAATCAATAACATTCAGATTTGCAATAACATTCTTTCTCATTGATAACAACAACAAAAATCAATGGTTCGTTGAATGTACGCCAGTTCCGAAAATAGCTCTGACTCCTATTGTTTATGCAAAAGTGCATATTTTACCAAAGTCATTCACCAAATGGAATCTGTTGGAGTTATCGGCTTAGCGGATACGAATAATTGGTAATAAGTGTTATGATATAACCTTCAATAACTCTAAACTTCCCGTTTATTATGCATTTTCAACACATTTACATCCATGATACCACCTTGTACTTACACGCTTGTTCCAAGCTCCGAAAATCCACGTGCTACAGTAGTCTGTTGTTCTCCAAGTTTGATGCATTTCCGGGACGTGTCGCCACTGTTTCTTCAATCTTGTACTGCGTGAACTCGTGCACTTCGCTCTCTTCCTCCACACAAGAACTGTGTGCACCAAATATCGTTGTGACTTTCATATAAGTGTACAGAAAGTTTATCCGTCTATATGTGTCGGACTTTGAGGTCTCACCTAGCTTATAAAAATCCACGGGACCACCATCGGTTGTCTTTGATGTGAGCACCATGTCTCCTGGCAATAACCCTGCACCGTAACTTCCACTGTAGGAGGCTCCGTTGAAGTACAGGAAGGAGAATATTAAGCTGCTCCTCCTGGCAGGTTTTTCAGAGATCACGGACAGTGGTGACACGACGAGATGCTAGTACTCTTTTTAATAGGCCAAGCCCTCAAAAATCCATAAGGCTCGCATCAGGTGACTTCACTGGTATGTCCTGAAAGGAAATATCCTGGATGCAGGTGTCTGTCGCCATCTGTCGCAGAAATCGCTGGGTAGAACGCGACGTATGTCATGAGGCTTTATCCATTTGCACACGGACTTGATTTACTGCATTTTCATACAAACGGAGCAGATTTTCTGTATAAATTGGTGTGAGAATATGTTGCAGATAAAATGTTGAGTTGATCTTGCAGTTCTTAGGCACTAGGTGAATTGTTAACTTGCCTTCATAACAGTATCCCGCGACAACCATAAAGCCCTTCGAAAAAATTGCTTTTCACTTCACTGGCGAATGAAGTCAGGACGGGTTTTTGCATCACTAGGGGTGTACGTTACGGCTCGAATTTTGCCACAATCGGCTATATAAATCCATACTTCATCGTGTGTAGCTACAAACTTCCAATTGTCCTTAGATAGATGGCTTTCATAGAGTCGCGTGTAGCGGGTTTTTCTGTCCTTCCGATGAGCCGTTGTAAGGACATGTCCACGACTTTTAAACACCATCCGGAGAATTAATTTGTTACGTAGGTAGCGATTCACAGTCGATTGTGCCAAGAGCACTTGTCTCGCCATCACACGTTGTGGAGGAGAGTTTTCCTGTAAGGCCATTCGCCGCAACTTCCGAGCTACAGGTGGCGTAACCGCAGTACACGGTCGCTTTCTACTCCCCGCGGGTGAATGAAGTTCTTGAACGTCGTTGTGTTTATGTCTGTTAATTATGTTCTTGATGGTTGTTGTTTCCAATGAACACCCATTTTCCATGCACTGTTTCTGAATCTGTGTCACGGAAAACCTGGCGTGCAAAAGTGCTATCACGTAGCGTAGTCTTCCCAAAATCGGTTCACCTTGAGTGCCATGATACACACAACACCCACACCCGACCTTGGCGTAATACTAGAAGGCATTGGCTTCCTGTTACTGTTTGAATCATTCGGGTCGGTCGATTGTGTGAGCAAGAGTGCAGGTCTCTTTCTCAACTTCAGCAGTTATTAGCCGTAATGGTACTGTACTTTAAGTCTGGGCCGCTTACCTTCCCATTTTTTCTAGCTTATTGTTATTATTAAGTGCTATGTAAAATGGCGTTCGAGATCTACTTGGAGATGTTGCAAATATATAAGTAAATACAGTACGTAAAGAATAGGACAACAATAACCTACCCGTCAGATATGGGAAAAGAATTTTCCTGGAAAGTTTAAATTTATCAAGTTATGCAATTTAACATTGTAATAAATGTATGGCTTACAGAAGTGCACCACTTCAGTCAATGTGATGGTTGGAGTTGTATCTCAGCCGCCAACTTGGAAATATCGGGATCAAACGAAGACACTTTTAATCCAAGAACTAACAAAGCATCACATTTATTCCGGAATTTTTTCTTGAGATAAGAAATAGCAGAAAACCTTATTAACAATAGTATCTAGTGGGAAAGGACATTATTGAATCGTAGCACCCTCCGGCAGATTTCAGGATATCATAATTGCAATGCAAACAGAAATTAGTCAGTATAAATGATGGATACATCACTTTCATAACGAAGTTACACGGAAGTTTCTACAACAGATCCCCTTCTTGCTTTAGCAAGTTCATTTCCGTCTTCAGGAAAGAGCTTTCATTAGTTGTCAGTTATCAGTTCAGAAGATATTCAGTTGTTTGCACCAAATCGCTACGAGAAGAAAAAGAATCGTATTCTCTTCTGTCAATGCAACCAGACCGAATATTTAGTTTCTGGGTCTTCGCTCCCATCTTGTCTCGAACAGTAAATATGGTACCACTTTGTTCTTGGAGGTTTGTATTGACGGTTTTTAAAAGGTTGGAAATATCTGAAATAGTATATGCTAGAATTGAAAGCCAAGTGACATCGTTCAGACGATAACTCAATTGAAATTTGAAATCTAAAAGAAAAAAAGCTCACTTCATCGCAGAGCGCGAAAAGACGGGTCAAGACTCTTAAGCGATATAACCATCGAGTTTCAGAATGTACCAAGAGGTGATGATGTTCACTTCCCATTACAATGTATATTACACTGAATATCGCTACGAGGTCGAGACATGATATAATTCACAATTTTCACTAAATCGACAAGGGAGCTTTTCATTTTGCAAAGCAGACACGTGAGTCTAATGCTTCTCTTTGAATAATGCTGTAAGTCCGTTTCGCTAACGTAGCAACGGATTCGATGCACACAATCAGTCCTTTTTTATTTGCCGGTGATTGCTCGAAAATGAAAAAGAAATGAATGAAAACAAAACGCTCAAATGTCATAAAACTATGCTAATGTGACGAAGTTCCACAGGGAATAAGACATTAAGCTCCACAGAAGAGAATTCAAAGACGTTTCACAAACGAAAGAATGAGGAAAAAGAAATTTGTCATTGCTCTTTGTGTGCGAGTGTGTTTCTTAGATTTCGCGGATCCCAGGTAGAGAAAGGTTGCACTAAAGGATTTATGGTGGAAGATAATTCGTGTGAGTGAGTTTTGAACAACACCATCTTCGAGATGTACCTCGTGAAATGCAAACCTCCATGGGTTTGGTTTTGTTATTTCTACTTGGTTTATCTCAAAGGAGGAACACAATAGAGAAAAAACCATAAAAACTCCAAGCTCCCATCCATATGATATGTTTAGGGATGCTAAACTACTCTCAGAGCATCTCTTTCACTCCAACAGATGAAACAGTATCAACCTGTAGACTGGCTCTTGATTTTAAATCTCGCCTCGAGCTATGCATTTAATCTAGTTGTTTGCCTTGTAAACGTAACGAGGTGTCATTCGTACCGGAAAAAAATTACAACCGCGAACATTTGTCTGTGTTTTTTTCGTGTGTAAAGTTAGACAATGTGAACAGATTAAACGCAGTGCTTTCTAGTAAGTAATTAAAAATTTAACTTTAAATTGATTTTTCTTTATTATTCACTCTGAAGTGAAGACAGAACCATTGTCTTATTTTGTAAATAGGCACATTAAGGGCCTTGGCTGGCTGACATAACGACGTATCTTAATTTTTTTAACTTTTCAGGAGAGAAGAAAATAGAGTTTTCAGTATGTTTGTCGAAGTATCATACAAATACCTTTACATATATTTCTACGATACTTTAAATTTAAGTGTGGGAAGTTCACTGTAATGTTTGAAATGTCTCTGCTTGGGCTGTTTATCATACATGATTATAATTTTATATTATATGAAAATACGTCGTTATGTCAGTCATTGCATTGTTATTGCAGTTTATTAATTGTGAGAAGCGTCACTAATGGTGCTTTGATATATTCACTTTTTGCCTTCCAGGCTGTTGTTACTAGAACACTTGTAGAAAATATGTCTTAGAGGACATCATTAAGGTTTGTGAAGTATATATTATACTTATATGTTTTAAAGTGCAGTTTATTGACAACCTTAAAGTAACTTTTTATTAAAGTGAAATTACAAATCTGTAGGAAACAAAGCTTAGTATAGAACAAAATGTAAAAGGGGTCATACCTTTTTAATGCACTTGTTACATAAACTCTAGCATGACACTGATTCGTGATCCAGCTGTTTGTAGAACAAAACATGTTTTGGGCTCTTAATTACTGCACACATTGACTTCAAATCTGTATACTTGGCCGCAATAACATTCACAGGCTGAATATTTTTTTTTTGTTTTTGTTTTGAGCACAGCTTCTTAGAAATGATATCTTTAACATCAAAACGCTTTAATTCCAACACACTCTGCTTCTCGTCTAGATGACTTGTTTTGAAGTGTACCTTACTTAGTTGGTGAGTTTTTTCAATACGAATTCTCTAAGTTCCCGCCAGTTGAATACTTCACCATCTGCTGTTCGATTGGCTTGGAAAAGTCTAAAATTTTGTGCAACGCTCTTGAAATCAATGCAGTCTTCTGTATGTAGGTAATGTACAGTGTATGGTTTCTGACTTCCAGCTAACTTTATAACTAGCACCAACTGAGAAGGAACCAAAATGTCAGTAGTTTTCTTCAAAGCTCTTGATGTAGCACTATGAGCTAAGTCCCCTTCATTGGACCATGATGTGGTTCGAAAAGTTGTAACACAATCTCCGACTAATTTTGACTTGTACGTATTGTGTAAATTATTGCAGAAACTACAATTCGGTTTTTGTTTTGCCGATGCAACTGTCTGAATATAAGTGAACATTAATTTCTCTTTGTAAGTTAAGAATTTTCATATATATATATATATATATATATATATATATATATATACAAGATGCTATCTCACAAGTTCCACAACCACTGATACCTTCATGCCAAATAAAACAATGACAGTCTCGTAGAATAAGGACTCGTGATCTGAAATAGGTTGTAGGTCGAATTACCTGTTGTAGGTCGAACACAGCTGCAACACAAGAAGCTGAATTTTTGCTCTCCTCATTCAATTGTCGTATCTTGTTTTTCTCAGATGTGTGCCCTCTCATAATCTTCCTTCAATTTCTGCTACTCGTTTTCACTTAGTACATACCACACTGATCTTGTTTTGGACAATGAAATGCCAGATTCTGTTTTTTTTAACTGTTGTGTAGGTCCGAAGTGAAGCTATTCTACACCTTCTTTTTTGCAGAACATGAGATACATCTTCTTAACACTGAGATGCGGGTGAAGTTACTCCTTTGTCTAATCGCTTCTACAATAATGAGAATCCACTCTTTGAAAACGTCCTATTTGATCTGCTATGGCTTTCCTCTTTAGTTCATCTCTTTCTTTGAATGGTTTGTGTCTCCCTCCTCTCTTTTCATTTTTAACTATACCTGCACTAGAAATGTTTTGTATCACCGTACGTACCATGCGCTCACTAACTCCAAGATTTTTCAAGAACATTTTTTACACACTTTTAGTTTTGTTCCATCTACAAAAATGATGCGTTGATTGACTACGCCAAGACAAAGATTAGACGTTCGCCATACTATACACTAGATCAATCTCCATATCTTTCTTTTTTTTTATGTAGTGCTCAGCACATGCCAATGTAACAGCATAAATGTAACAATATTCTGTATATGTCTTAGCAGGAATTTCCTCAAATGAAGTATCTGGTCTATACTTCCGATAACAGCATCATAGGGGATATACAAGTTTACTCAGATGACACCAATTAAATATATTTTCACCTACGACATTAATAGTTGACTCATGAAAAATTCTCCATGTTATGAACGACTACGGAGTTACTGTTCGCTTAGAAGTAATTAATTGTTCTTGATTTCTTTTCATCAATGAAATGCCAACGAAGTAAGCTGTTCCTCTTCAGTCTCTGTTTTCCTTCAATTAATGTTAATAGTGCCGAAATGGAAAAGTTTATTTTCACTGCTGCTGTTATAAATATAAATGTTATCAATATTGTTAATAAAATATAAATATTTAAAAGGGGTGCTCCACTAACACACACGTTGATTAATGTTAAGAAAATTGATCATTGTATACCATATCGATATTTCAAACACTTGGTGAAATAAACGTAGAAAAGGTGGATATTCACTGATTTTGAGCAACGATTAAGCGCATTGTACTGCTGGGATCAATAGTAGACTATAGTGCTTGAAACTGTTTCAACTTTCTCTACTTCAAGTAGTACTAATCCAGGTCTCCCTGTCAAAATTCATTTGAAGTTTGATATGAAGTATATTGCAGATTTGATATAATCGCTGATTAATTTTTGGAAGAAAGAAATAACTAGAATAACCAACAAAGCTAAACAGAATCTGAAAATCTTCCCTTGAGTGAAGTCGTCATATATAATCTAGAATATATTTTGTAAGACCATTAGGCAACTTTGGCTCAGGTCAGATGGATGACGATGGAATGAACTGGTAAAATGAAGAAAGTGGCAGGAAATTGGAGTACCCAGAGAAAACCTCTCTCTGGACCTTTGGAGATTTTAACTAAAGAACTAGAACGTATTATTAACAATGTTTCCAGTACTGCTTGTATCTGCTACTCATCCACTAAGCTACTAATATTGTTTATCGATTTCTTGCGTTCTTCTAACTGAGTCTATTTAACTTTTGCGTCATCTTTAAGTACGGACAATCCACAAGGTGCTAAACCTTGTCCTGAATGCCGAGAAAATGTAGCAATAACAGACTGCGATAATATCTTAACAGTCACTACTAACGTTAGCACTTTCAGTCTACTTTTTGAGGCCAAATGTAAAGTTACTTTGTAAATTACAAATAGTGTAGTGTCATTGATAACTTTGAAAATTACAGGTTTGTCAATTACGAATTTGATACATCCCATTGCTTCTAGCAGTTGATAGGAAAGCAAATTTATATCATCAGCATACGACGAAAATAACGATAGGCACATCAATGACATGAAAAACATACGGAGAAATCCAGGAAAAAGAAAAACGTAAGAACAGGTCTTTTGTGAGAGAAAATAATGGGGCGCATAAGGAATCTTTCTATTGAACTTCTAAATATACAGGAAAGGTGCAGTAAGACTAGAGCCGATATACACCAATCTTTCATCTGCAGTATGTAAGAGAGAAAAAATAACGTCGAAACACAAGGCCAAAACCGTAAGATAATAACACAAAACCTGAAGGTTATAGGAATAATTGACAAAATCAAAGCCTTTCCTCTGATCGAGTAAAGCTACAGTAAGAGGAGGATTATGTCTGGTAGCAAAAGTAATACAATCACCAAGAAGTAGGAGATTATGAGAAATTAAGTCCCGGGACTGCATAGGATCGCTGATCAGATACTTTCTCGGAAAGAAGGCGCGTAAGAAGATTGACCTTGCCAAATATTTCATAATCAGCATGTAAATTAGAAATAGGACGTCAATTGGTTATATTGAGGCGATAGCTGGCAAAATAATACCATCCCACCTTAGGTAAAACACCCCTATAAATAATGGAAGTGCAAACCTTATGTAAACATAAAAAATAGACCAGGAAAAAGTCAGGGCTGAAGAAATCGTAAACACATGCTTTTCCAGATCGACGTTGTGAAATTGTTTGCGATAATTCTGATAATTTGATTTAATGATCACAAGATCGTTGACCATCCGGGGCAATCTCGGGAAAGTTAGACAAAAATTCGTGAGCCTCAAGCATATGATCGTGCGAATATATATATTACATATATATGTATATATAAGTTATATATATTTATTGCAAAATCTGACAAATTTCATGCCTGATTACAGTAGGATCTGTAACAACTATAACGATATAGAGCATATTAATATCATTACAAACACGTTGTTTCTTAAACTAACGGTAAAATGCCAGTAAGGGACGATTATAGTAATTGTGTAAAGTCTATTTTTGCTCGACGGAAGGAGTAAGAAGTAAGAAGCATATTGAGTAATAAGTTTTAACTTATAACAAACTTCACGATACACATTGGCGTTTTCTGGTGTATGCGGTCCAGAACGGAAAAGGATTTCTATCTGTACAAGAAGATCGCGTCGATGTTTTCGATGTTCAAGCAGTAAAGCATATTCCCATCGGTAAGCAGTAAGTTGAACCTCAGACTTAAAATCTTCTCACAGCCTTACAACGTTGTCAGTATGACCACATAATAGATTATAATGTTTAATTAAAGCTTTTACGCTAGAATCACAGAAACCAGAATGTTGGAGTTGACAATTAGGTAACGTCCAATTGGGAGAACGTAAAGAGTCAGCGTGGAATATTAAATCAAACTGAATAGCTTCATGGTCAGCAAATAGAAAAAATGGCTGACAGCGCTAACAAAGCCCAAACTTAGTTAGTTGCAAGTATATACGATCAAGCCTACTCATAGGAGCATTTTATTGGGAATCATAATAAGTGAAATGAGATTGAGTAGGATAAAATTGTCGCCAAATGTCAATACGATTTAACTCGTCACATAATTTGCTTAGATCTTTAGGAAAACTTGATAGTTTCGAAACAATGTTTCCGGTCAAAAGGATGTAAAGTACAATTAAATATCAAAAAAAGAAAAAGTATCGACATAGAAGTGGTGCTCGTCTAGGTATCTGTTTGATGCACACGTACTAGATATAATCCTTCATATTGTACACAGTCATGAGGAGAAAACGATGAGAGTTAAAGTAACTAGTAACATTTGAAGACACCCAGGAATTAATATAATGTGTTTTTTCAACATTCCAGGAGAAAAGTAACGAATCATGTATCAAGATAAGAGGAGTACCTGCAAATTTGGTAGCCAAAGGGTTCAAGTAGACATTATATTGCGAATGTCGAAGTTTGTAAGTTCATTTCTGGAATACAAATAAAGTGAGTATGGCATTGCTGCAGATAAGAACGAAATTGTACTTGCTTATATGAGAAAAGCAATCCCCGAAAATTGACATTCAACGTAATATTACTACTGAATTAAAAAAGTACACAAAAGTGAAAAGAAAGAAAAACAAAATTACTTGCGTGCAAGCATAATCTATGTCAAGAATAAGTTTGTGTAAATTAGTTAGTAAACCTGGAGTAGCACAAAGTAAATATAGAAAACCATTTCTATATATTGTGGAGAAATACCACCAATGTGGAAACAAACTGAATGAGAGGTATACACTGAACTTTCATCATCAATCGC
>JAGDQP010039700.1:0-10473 GCA_022664845.1 Lepisma saccharinum | reverse complement strand
TCCATTGTCTGTAAAGAAACAGTTTGAGGTTCCTGTGGTTGAGTAAAGAATTTGCTTCTTACACGGGAGAGGATTAAATTATAAAAAATGAACACAAATGAATTGATTATAGCATCACATTTTGCAGATTAGTTCTGCCATCATTCTTTTATATTTTAAAAGTTGTACGCACCTCTATTATACTATATATTTCGATAAAGAAAGAAATAAACTCACGAAGTGATTCGTGTTTACATTACTAAAATGAACTCAGGTTAACGTTACCCATGGTAAAATGTTAGTAATGTAAACAAGGCATAAAACATGTATTCACTTCTTTTCAACCCTGAGCGATAAAAATGCAAATGAAAATGAATAATTCCATGCACTAATCACTGAAATCATAAGCATCGCAAGCTTTCATGAAAATCAGCCCTTAAGTTTATCAACACGCCTTTCAATTGGTTACTCAAAAAGGTTATGACCTTTGGGCATCTATGGCTTAGGGCGGTGGATAGAGGGTGGTGGATGATTTTGGCCAGGAGTTAAATAGAAGGCACAATTCAGGCAATTCATATTCACTTTGTTTCCAACGCTGAGCGAAAAATCGTTCGAGTTAACCAAATCGATTATACTCTCAGATTAACTTCGTTTCCAACCCTGAACGATCAAATCCCTATATGCGACTTAGAACCGTTAAATGTTAGACTTTTCAAATATTTTCTTCACTATGAAAACAAATCTTATTAAAATATTTTCCAATAACAAAACAAGTTAACTGGCTTATACTTCTGTAGATTACAACACATAATCGTGCTTAATTTTATTCATACAAAAAAATATATATTAAAACTAAATGAAGGTTGTAAAATTGCCCGCTAGATGCTGCGCTGTTAAAAGTGAAACATAACTAAGCAATTTAAAAGGTTAGAGGTTTATTATAGTTATTATTTTTGTATGTTTAAATGTTATTTAACATACATTATACCTGTATTAAACATAAATTAATTAGAGACATGTTTAAACGATCTTTTTCTATAAGAAATAGTA
Organism: Lepisma saccharinum; assembly: GCA_022664845.1. NCBI lineage: Eukaryota > Metazoa > Arthropoda > Insecta > Zygentoma > Lepismatidae > Lepisma > Lepisma saccharinum. The sequence continues at coordinate 9,444 of JAGDQP010039700.1, read as the reverse complement.
AATACAGCATGCATTTAATATACTTTCATATCTATAAGAAAGGACTGAGAAATCACTAACTGAGTTGGCCACCAGGAGTGCTCAACCTGGTAAAAAAAACGACTATTGGTGCCGTCTGACCAATTAAAATAAACAGACAATTTTAAAATAGGTGACTATATGAGTAAGTATGTGAGTAGTTAGTACTATGATAAAAAAAGGTCAAAATTGACCACCAGGATGTGCTCAACCTAGTAAAAAACGAGCATTGGTTCTCGTCCGTCAATCAAAATAACGAGACACTTCTTTGAAAGGTAATGCTCTTACTAGAGCTGTTACCATAATCTAATTCAATATTAAAACTACCCTACCCTACCAGCATCTTATTTTCCAATAGTTTACAATATATTTAACCTCCCTTTGCTCAGTTTGGTTATTGGTCTAAGGGTAGTCCGTATTCACTTGTTTCGTTTATTTCTTTGCTCAGTTTGGTTATTGGTCTAAGGGCAGTCCATATTAACTTGTTTCGTTTGTTTCTTTGCTCAGTTTGGTTATTGGTCTAAGGGTAGTCCATATTAACTTGTTTCGTTTATTTCTTTGCTCAGTTTGGTTATTGGTCTAAGGGTAGTCCATATTAACTTGTTTCGTTTGTTTCTTTGCTCAGTTTGGTTATTGGTCTAAGGGTAGTCAATATTCACTTCTTTCGTTTGTTTCTTTGCTCAGTTTGGTTATTGGTCTAAGGGTAGTCCATATTCACTTCTTTCGTTTGTTTCTTTGCTCATTTTGGTTATTGGTCTAAGGGTAGTCCATATTCACTTGTTTCCATTATAGTTAATCCTCTAAGGGAAGTTCTTCCAAATTTCCCCACCATCTTAAATGTACGCTATCTTAGAATTCAGTGTTTCTTGCGGAAATGATTGCATAATACCTTTTCCCCAACTGTCATAACCTTGTACAATCAGTCCTGCTGACGTCACCTAGGATCTTGTTCAAACTGAACTTTGCTATTATAAAATCGGAATTTCCACTTCATCACCAACTACGATGACGCCATCTTACTTTTCAGTGTTTCTTCTAATAAAGCATTATGCAATCCTTAAAAATTTCCCTACAATCTTGAACAATCAACACTGCTGACGTCACCACCTACCACTTGCGAAACCACTGGTACCAAGCTCCATGGCGGCAATCTTAAAATTCAGTCTTTTCTGCAATAACGATTGTGTAATACCTTTCCCATTTCACTCATAGCCTTGTTCATTCACCCTCGCTGACGTCAGGAGCCATCAACTACTTGCGAAACCACTGGACTACGACGCTCCATGGCAGCCATTTTAAAATTCAGTGTTTCTTGCAAAAACGATTGCGTAATTCCTTTTCCCACCCACATTTCACTCATAGTCTTGTTCATTCACCCCCGCTGACGTCAACAGCCACCTACCACTTGCGAAACCACTGGACTACGTGGCACCATGGCGGCCATCTTGAAATTCAGTGAATCTTACAGTCATTCTACTAAGGTGGATAAAGTACTTCGAGAGATGAACTGAAAATCGCCAGGAGAAGATGGACTCACAACAGAGATGTTTAAATGGGGAGGTGAAAAGATGAAAGAGTAACTTGCTAAATTATTCTCAATGTGCCTGAGGAAGAGAGAAATACCCAGAAGTTGGAATAATTCTGTTATAATTTTGTTGTACAAGAAAGAGGACAAAGAACGCGTCGAAAACTACAGACCAATTAGTTTACTATACAAAATGTTGACCAAAGTTATTTTGAATCGTATTGAACGGGACTTGGATTTTAACCAGGGAAGGGAACAAGCCGGATTTCGTCATGGATTTAGCACAATGGAACACATACAGACATTGAATGAAATTATGGAAAGGACTAATGAATATGAACTTCCACTTTGTTTGGGATTCATAGATTTCGAAAAAGCTTTCGATTCGGTCTCCTTGTCAGCAGTACTTAAATCACTTGAACATCAAGGTATCGAAAATGCGTACATCAAGCTACAGCGAAACATTTATTCAACTGCCACATCTGTCATTAAACTACATCAAGAAAGTGAAAAATTTAAAGTTGGAAAGGGGGTAAGGCAAGGAGATTCAATTTCCCCAAAACTGTTTTGTGCGGTCCTGGAGAGTGTGTTCCAGAATTTAAACTGGGATGAAGTTGGAATTAAAATTAATGGCGAACATCTTCATCATCTACAATTCGCTGATGATATAGTCCTGTTTGCTTCAAGTGCAGAAGAACTACAAACCAGAATGGAAGAACTGAGTAATGAGTAGGGTGGAGCGAAAAATTGACTTTTTCACTTATTTTCGAAATCTATATGGGGCTAGTGCGGGAAAGTTGCCAAATGATCTCAGGAACAAGTGTGCAGATTTTCAGTCCATTTCGTTAATGTTCTGATCTCCCGCCAGGGGTAAATTTGGCGCCTCCTTCAAATTATTTAAATTTAGCTGGGTTTTTTGCATTTCTCTCGCTTATTTTTGAGGATATGTTGATGTTTCTTACATCGATAGATTCGTCATGATACTGACGTTTAAAATGTTTAGTACTCATTGTGACTATTTCGTGTTTTTCAGACGATTTTGGCGGGAAACCAGATTTTCTATTAAAAATTCATACTTGGTAGTACCCGTGCATTGTTCAGAATGCACATAAAAATTATATTTGTTTAGCAGCTCTTCGCTTACTTCAGGCGGTAAAGTATAATTGTACTCTTCATTTCTGCAAGTGCACAATATCATTTACACATTCTTCCATAACCCTGAACTAACCACGAGGAGGTGGCTGTATTCTAGTTCCACCCATTCCCAACCCAACCACCCTACCTACAATCTGGGAATGCTTCTTTCTACGATTTGAAGAAGTCCTGTTTTCTCTCCACATTCGGTAGTCTTTTTCTTCTCTCCAGCCTCGCTCTGATAAATCCGTCTCTGTTGTCAGGCCCACAAACAGCACTGGATGCTTCAGTGACAAGCTTGACAATCCTTTCTGCAGACTGTGTGTGGCAAGGAATCTTGATGATATCCAGTTGATCAACCTCGAGAGGAATTTCCCCTTCCAACATCCTATTGATCTCACTGCTTGGTATGTTTCTTCTTATAGGTGGCTCGGTCACCTCGCACTCGTTCCAGTTGATTAAGTCGATGTAGTCCGTTGCACTAGGGTTAATTGGAGGGACCTTGAACTTGCGAATATGCTCCTTCTTTCCTTCTGCCCTGGCCTTCAGAATTTTCCTCAACGCACGTTCCCGAATATGTCTTCGTTCGTCTTTAACCATGGAAACAAGGATGTTTTCAGGATGACCAAAAAGCAATTTCTTTGAATAACTGGGTCTACTATCTTCTTTAGTTCTTCTCTAAGATACCGAGACCGAGCGAATAGACTGGAGAGATGCTTCGGCCCCTCCTCAAAATGCGGTTTGAACTTAATATCGAACCAAGTGGGAGCATACACCTTTAAGGCAAATGTAGCAAGCGTCTTCAGAGTCTCAGAAGGATTCGCTGTACCTATGTATTGTTGAAGAATTCTGTTGGCAGTAGTTAACCATCTCGACTGCGAGAGTTTTCCAGGGTTCTTGCTTTCCAAGGATGTAGTGCATTGTCCACTTGCAATTGCTTGGCATATTTCGTAGAGGTATTGTTGGTCAGAGCTGAGATCTTTAGGGTCCACTGACGGCAGAACTGTGTCAACAGTTTCGTAGAGAGTCACTGACAGTGTCTCGCACTTCTGGAGTTGAGTTCCTATAGGCCCATAAAACGTGTAGGGTCCGGTCGTAGGACCGTCCAAATATTGAATAAGATGACGAAGTGTTAACTCATTTGCATGAAGTAGACAGACTACCCACTGTAACGGTCTCCCCAGGTTTGTTTCAAGCTGTCGGATAACTCCACCGGTATGTCCAGTATTCACCACAGTTCCGTCGCTACCAACAGCCAGAATATGCTCTGTTGAAAATCCCTGCTTATCTAGCAATTGTAATAGTCCTTCAACAATGGAAGTGCTGGCCCCTGTCGATGGCGTGAAATGTCCGATATACAGAGAGCCAGGTTCCTGCACTACATACACGTGTTCTTCTTTAACAACAACTCGATGGAACTTTCCTCCTCTCTTGACTGATCGTGTTGTCGCGCCTTCCATCAAAGTAGACTGCTCGCAGGACCGTCTCTTCATTTGCACATTGTTTTTGTAAGTGCTCTCAGCTTTTCTTCCTCTCGTCTTACTTTGCTCCTATCTACGACCTTGGAATAATCATCTTCTGTTACGATTCCCACATCACTGAAGATCACCGTCGCGAGTTAGGAAGCATTTCTGTCTGATGTTCCAGTTCGATCACAAGCTATTGACAAATTCGATAGGGTTAGCCTAGCGGTCGGATGGGTAGGTTTGAGATCGTGCGGCGATTCTCGTTGTTTTTTTCCGGCTAGGAGTAAACTTTTCATCATCATAGTTATCTGAAGAAGCCACAGAAACTTCAATGTCTCCGTTACTTTCACTATCTTCTTGCACTTCTAAAGTTTGTTTCAACTTTCTTTTCCTTGCTTTTCTTCTGTTCTCCCTTTTCTCTGCTTTCTTTAGTATTCGCTTCGTCTTTTTCGTATCCAAACATCCAATGAACATCCTTCTGATAGTTCGCTGATCACACAGGAAATCTCTTTCCATGGGAGGGAGTCTTTTGAATTGCTCACAAGTACAACTTCGGAAGTCAGGACATTTGCACGCTGCAATGTCCAACAGAATAATTCTGGTATTTTCCAGAAAGGCCTTCCTGGCCTCAATAACAGATTCAGTTGTTTTCTTCACGCTCTTCATAATTTTGGAATACTTGTTGTGATACAAGCGAATCATATCAACAACTCGTTTGTGGGAGATGACTGGCATTGATGCCTCTGTCCAGATTTTCTCTACTTTCTTGCCGACGATATCTGCAATTTTCGAAACAGGTTTTGGCTTTCCTGATTCCGCAGAGGCTTGGTCTCGAATCCAGAGATAGAACTTCAACACATCTTCGACAGTTGGTAGAACAATTTCGGAAAACCCCGATGGATTTCCAAAAATTGAACATGCCGAGTTCTTCCTAGTTTTCTTTTCCTTAACTTTACTCATTTGTACAGTCCGGAGTAATTTAATTTGACAACTTTACAGTATTCGGTATTTATTTATATCTGCAGTATTTTCAGCATTATCAAAACCAAAATAAATTCACAATCACATTCACACTAAACACTTCGTAACGTTGCTATTAATAGTAATATTAACAGTATTATCAAAACCAAAATAAATTCACCTTCACACTAAACACTTCGTAATGTTGCTAGCTGCTAATTTACTGTTATATACTTGTATAGTCTTTTGCTCATAAATTGGCTGATGCAATCTTGACTACAAGTTTCAACATCAATAAAAGAAAAATCACATTCTCACTAAACACTAAAGTATTTAAGCACACACTTTGTTTGTAATGCTGCTGTGGTGGACAGACATTCTGAACTGGAATGACGCAATCTCGGCTAAACTTCAAAACATCAGCGGGAACACAACTTATGGGAGAGTAATATGTAATTATGGATTAATTATATTATACTTGTAATTAGTATTTCGCTAAAATGTGCAACACTAATAGTATAAGTGCAAAAGTGCCCATGAATCTGAACTGAAAAATTCTTACATACGAATACTTGTGATTTTTTCCCTAAATATATCAATTTTGCCCGAAAGAATGTCAACAACGCGAAACAATGACAATGAACACCAAACCTTTTCAAAGTCCGTGCAATAACGATTCTAACGATGTAAGAAACAATGACATATCCTCAAAAATAAGCAAGATAAATACAACAAAATGCAAGAAACCGGCTAAATTTGAATAATTTGAAGGAAGCGCCAAATTTGCCCCTGGCGGGAGATCAGAACATTAACGAAATGGACTGAAAATTTGCACACTTATTCCTGAGATCATTTGGCAACTTTCCCGCACTAGCCCCATATAGATTTCGAAAATAAGTGTAAAAGTCAATTTTTCGCACCACCCTAGTAATGAGTTCGAAAATAGGCCTTAAAATGAATTTAAGTAAACCAAAAGTCATATACAATCAACATGCTGCAAAGAGGGAAATAAAGATTGGCGGAGAGACAATAGGCATAGTTGATGAGTATATCTACCTGGGACAGCTCAAAACATCGAAGGCCAAGTTGGCTGATGAAATAAATAGAAGATGTAAAATGGTGTGGAGTTCGTTTGGAAGTCTACACTTCATTTTCAAAAACAAACTACCAATGTGTCTGAAGCGTAAAGTTTATAACCAATGTGTCTTACCTATGATAATGTACGACTGTGAAACTTGGACATTGAATGCGCAAACGACTCAAAGATTGAGAGTCACACAAAGAGCAATGGAGAGATGCATGCTAGGAATAACCAGAAGGGAGAGGAAGACAAATGAATGGATTCGCGCACAAAAACAAAGGTAGAGGATGTAATCAAGACTGTGAAAAAGACGAAGTGGAAATGGGCCAGTTACATAGCTAGACGAACAGATGGAAGGTGGGCGACAAATGTACTACATTGGATTCCTCGAGAAAAGAAACGACCGAGACGACGTCGAAATGCAAGATGGGTAGATGAAATCAAGCGGTTTTCAGGAGCTACATGGATGAGGATAAAGACAGCCCGAGATATGTGGAAAGAAAAGGGGAGGCCTTCATCAAGCAGTGGATAGAAAGCTGCTGAATATAATTATATATATGACCCGTCTGGTCAGCGTGGGAGCAGTTTACCAATCTCCTCCCTCCGGGGAGTGGCCTCATCCAGTAGTGGATTGAATATAGATTATATATATATATATATGTATATAAAATATTTTTAGGGTTATATTGAGTTTTCCTGATCGCTCCTGTATGTCAGTTAGGTCCTTGAGGTAACTAAATGTTGCTTGTTTTCAATAATGACTTCGAACTTGGTATAAGCAATTCTACATGTTCAGTTATTTATTTTCAAAATCCAGCCTCTCTCCCCAGTTGAAATCGAGTGATAAAAATATATAATAAATAAATATCTTATTTCTTTATTAATTGTATATACCACGTTCCACTGATCAGGTTTTAATGGAATATACTCAATGCGCTGGAAAGTATTGTTGTAATATAAATTAGAATTTCTATGACCTTTAGGCATCCACGACTAACGTCGGGATAGGATAGGGGTACTTTCCCGACATTTGCCTGGTGTGACAAAAATCCGTTGAAAAAACTTAGGATGGTCGGCCACTGATATCGAACATAGGGTCTCCTGATTGCGAAGCGAATGCTCTGCCAACTGAGGTACACGCGTTCAGTAAGTGTTGTTTTAATCTATTAGGATCATGCAGGTATTTTAGTTTATTCCACCACGATTGCTGTGAATACGTAGACAAGTAGCTTTTGACTTGTTCCGGGGAATTTACTGCAATTACCGAACACTAAATCAACAGACGTAGTAGTATACATAGAACTTTAGGTCCTCAAGAATGCAGATCTCACGCTCACATGACCACACTCTACACACTAAATCAGAAGAACCGAATTTTTCACTCGTTTCTCGATGAAAAAGTGATTAATCAAAATCTATTGTATTTCAATACCGAAGAATGTTTTTCAACAAAATGAATAAAATAAAATAAAATCTCTACTTTGCCCTCCGGGTTACCGGATTTAAATCAGGTCACCGGATCAGGCTGGGCCCGAAGCCTAGGCCCTGGCAACCCGGTTCAAAACTTAACCCGAGTGAGCCGGTGACCTGTTTCAGCTTTGCACCCAATCCCTTGTTTTGAAACTGTGTCGAAGTCGTGTCAAAATTGTGTGGATTCTAGTATTTCCAGAAGAAACAATATTTTGAGAAATTCCTAAACGCAACATGTATTGGGAGACACGCCTTTTATAATGTTTGCTTTTCTTTTCGTTTCTGTAGGAAAATAATGAAAAAGGGACCACGGGTCTTTTTCTGTTTCTCCCTTTCCTCTTGTCATTCTTTCCTTTGTTAGTACTTGCTGTGATCAGGGCAATAAAATTGCAAAGCCTGTATGATGAGTAAGAAGGCTCCTTTTGTTGGTCTGAGAACTCACCCCCAGATATTTTGTAAAAAACCTCTTACCAAGACAATGGCATGTTTTGGTTCTTTCTCATGCCAATGTTAAATAAAAAAAGTTACATTAGTGTCTTGAATAATCGGAGAAACCAATGAGATAGGAATCAAGCACACTTCCTTTTTTTACAAGAATTCTCCACCTCCCACTGGTTGTCACCCCCTCAAATTAATGAGTGCACCCCAACTTCAAAGTGTTGTAGTTTTCTGTTCAAATTAAACTTTTCAGTAATATTTGCTTTTATGTATCTTTGGCCAACAATGAAGATTTCTCAAAAATGCGTATTTAGTAGTACGAAAATGTATGTATATTTCTCTAGATCATGGATCTTCAAATGGTTGACTCCGGTCTGGATTCGAACCCCGAAGCCTTTCTTCCCAGACCTCCACGGAGTTCACGGTTTGATCAGAATTTCAATGTCAATTTATTTATGGCCTTTGGCAACTTTCTTTTACAATGGGTTTGACAGGATGTAAAGAGTAATGTGTGAATGAATTCTATATACACACTTCACTTGTTGAAATGTCAGTGAAAAGCATATAAATATAGTGAATTCATGCTCAAGTTCGTCGTGTTTACTTTCTTTATTATTAGTTATTCCATACAATTATACGAACTAGCCAATAATCGTATCATCCTATTCAAATGTACCGAGCGGTCGTAACTCAGTTGGTAGAGCATTCGGAAAGTCCTGAGAACGATCCCAGCGGTCGCCTATGTCTCAGAGATTTTCAGGATTTTTCCTCAGTCACAACCAACCAAATACCGGACTAGTACCAACTAGTTAGGCCCTGGCCGATTACCTTCCAACATCCTCTCCGTCACCTTATCGTGTCCTGAATCTGAGATGCCTAAGGGAATGAATAAATTCAAAATCCAATTTGAATGTATTTGTGACCTTTAGACATTTACGACCAGGCCCGCATGGAGTACAGAAAAGAGTCGGCCTAGACTAAGTTGAAGACATCACCTCGGTATTTATCTGGTGTGACTGAGGAATGGCACTGGAAAGCCTCAATCAAGATAGTCGACCGCTGATATCCAACCTCGGGGCTTCCTAATGCGAAGCCAACACTCTACCAACTGAACGACAACCGCTCTGTTGTTGCTACCCCGCCTTATTCATGCTGGACTAATTATCTGAACATCAAAGGTTTTTTTATTGCGAAATTCTCATCAACCTGGACACTCGGAAAAAAAATAATTCAATACTCCTGCCCTAGGAATTGGTGAAATATGAAATTGTCTCCCATCAATGTGCGAACATCATCTATACATTTCCCTATGCATTGGTGGTGTGTTCGTTCCTTAGTTCGAAGATTTGTAA
>JAGDQP010039699.1:0-17609 GCA_022664845.1 Lepisma saccharinum | reverse complement strand
AATATTTCTGTAAATTTACTATGATCCCAAGGCTGCCAAAAATCTGTAGGATGACCCCCTTGGCAAGCATTCCTCCGGAAAAATGGATCGGGAAGACAGCGTCCAGGGTCTTGGTTGAGATACTATGTCGATATTTGCCTCGTGGAAGTGTGGAAAACCTCGGTCAGGATGGCCGACACTAGGATACGAACTTTGTTTTGCCGCTATTCGAAATCTGCGACCATAAGAACTAAACTACGGGGACTGGGTATTTATTTAACTTTAGTTTTCCGTTGTGATTGTGCTTGCCTCATACTTTTAGGAAAAAGGGAGTTAATCCGTATCTCAATAACTAAATCCCATCTATAAGAGATCATTAATGTTTTGCATGCAGATAGTAAAAATATAATGAGAATTATAAGTATTCTTAACAGATAGAAACTAAAACCACCAAGTACAATGAATAATTTCCTAGTGTTAATAGGTAAAAAAATAAATAAATACTTCCCTTAAACATTTAGGTAGCTGAGGGTGGTTGGAATGTCATAAATAATATTCTGAGACTACTGTTAAAAGGACTGTTTGAAAAAAAAGCTGGGAACTCGCTGAGGACATTTTAGATCTATTGGACTGAATGGCGGTTCTAGGTCCTGTTGTTTTACATTTAATTTGACAGGTGCGAAGGAAGAAGGTTCAGGAAAGTGAATCATCATGTTGAGGGGATAACTCATTCTTGGGAGAAGAGGGAAGTAATAGCCGAAAGAACTAAGAAGCCTTGCAAACAATGATACGAGTCTGATAAAAGTTTGGATCTGCGATTTAGGAGGAGATAGGAAGCTTGGGTTGACTGTTTGAAGAAAAGATGGCAACGATATAACAATGTCTGGAAGGGACTGCACATCACGGACACCACAGCTGTTTATGAACTGGCATCATTCTGCAAAAATTAAAGAAAATATGTCAAAGAGATATTGATAAGTATTAAAGCTATTAGACTTTTAAGAATGAGTACCAGAAAAGGCAGCATTGAAGAATCCAATGTTCGAGACTGTGGGAGAATTTTAAGTTGTAGATACGGTAACGTTTGTGGATTGACAGGTATGACACAGTGTAGCCAGCCATCGTAACATTTTCCTTCTTATTTAACGTCTCTCTTTCAATCTCTTTTCTTGTAAGGATGGCAAAATGAGGAAAGCTCGCTCCCTTTTTGTGTGTGTATGATTTCTGATACACTGACTCTCCTGTACACGTAAGCACATTCATTTCCTATCTCTGTGCACACTACATTATTTAGGCAAGGAAAGGAAATAATACAAGTTATAGTTTTTTTTAACGTTGCTTAGTAAGCATACTATAGCCCTAAAGTTCAGACACAGTGCATTACTTAGACATCTTATCTATAGTAAGATATACGGAAAAAATGGAATGCACAAGAAATTAATCACCCAAACACAGTATGAATTTGTTTTGGCGAAAAATGAACATCATTACATCTAAGAAAAAATTCAAGTGTTTATTATTTGCATTCTCTACAGTAGAGAAGTTCTGTAAACATACAATGAATTAAAGAAAATTAGGTCTCCTACAAAAAAGTTAATGGAATGAGTAAGGTTTTAAACTGAGGAATATAAAAAAAGAGTATGCATATACCTGCAGGGTGGAAGTTCGAATGAACGACACAAAAATTCAACACACGGTTTTTCTCAATTGGTTAGAAACCATCTGTCGAAATTATGTTTCCCCTCCCCTTAACTTCACTGTAAGATATTCGATGAGATGATTAAAAAAGCAATGGCGAAACCCACCTACGTTTCGCACGGAACAAGTGCTTATATGAAAATTTTAAAACCAAATCTCATAAACTGGTGGTGCTGGAGATCTCAGGAACAAAGGAAAATCATTAAACTTTGGACTTATCGTCTTCCTACAAAGAATATTTAAGGAAAACGAAGGTTCGAATATAATCATCAAGAACTCTTCAGAATTAAAACTTTATAGTTCAGGTACTTAATCTACTTTAAGCTCGTCGTTATTCATTACATTCGTACACTGTCAGCAGAAGAAGACAACGGATATGGACCATAGCCTTAATTGAAGGTACCATTCCAGCATTCAAAGGAAACCAACTAAGGAGAAAAAAAAAACCTCCCCCGTGAACAGCAAAGTTTTGAACCTCCACCACCTTCTCAGTGTCGATCCAATTAACAGTTAAGATTTACTACTGAGAGAAAAATTAGTCACAAGAGATCCTACATTTTATTTTGAATGTTAAGAGGCAGAAAAGCAATCTGAACATGATCCTCCGGAAAATGGCTCAGGTGACGAACCTGTGACTTTCCAGAAGATGGTAGTATACCCTAGAACACCTTCAAACTGAAGTCTGAAGATCAAAAGATTTGAATTCCTATTATATCACACCGCTTTATATCCTCTCTATTTACTCTTGCTCCTGTGAACCTGTTATCCTTCCTCGACATCGAAAATTACGTCTCACGAAAAGATTCCGATTTGAAGATTGGTAAGTTAAGGTGTCATACGGAGCTTTTGGAAGTCAATGGCTTGTTAGCGTACTACTTTCTCTACTGATTAATAGATGACATACTCAATGATTTTTCTTTTAAGTCTACGAGACATGCAGCTCCTTCCTCGCCAATATTCTATAACGATAAGTAAACACCTTTCAGCTCTTAAGATGTATATTTAGTAAGGTTAAATGTTAAATAGCAAAAACAGCAAGAAAAAAATAAAGCAACAAACAACTGATAAACATTAGAATGAAACATTATTTTCAAACGAATGACATAATGAAAAATCAACTGTTAAGGGAGTGAATGAAGTAGAGAAGTGATAACCGAGAACAGACATTTGAACAAGCAAGAAACCACAATTAGTATCGTCAGTGTGATCAGGTTTATTATAGATAAGCAGCGTAAACATTTACATAAAAAGGCAAGAGGAGTCTATCATCTTGTCAAGAATAAAGATAAAACACATTGATATGTAGATCACTTTGATATTTGAAGAGAGATTCTTTACAAAGAACGATTGGAAGAGAATAGCTTTCAAGAAATTTGAACACAAAAACAAATACTAACATCGGATATGATACCTTGCCGCATTACCTCACCCAAAGAGAGGACTAACAACCTAATGGCATTCCTAACAAGTTTAAGATCGAAGATATTATCAGTTTAAGCTCTGCAGAGATAGAGAGCGAAATAATATAATACGTAAAACTCCAAAGAGAAATTATGCATACAAAGTACGAGAACAGTGAACTTGTTAGAAGATTCTGCGCACTAATACAACAGAAAAATCCCTCACAGCGGCTCTGACTACTTGGCAACTAATTAGTCTTAGCAAATAACAGAAAAACTTAGAAGAATACAATATACAGAAATCTGAAGAGAAATTCTATTGGAAACACACTTACTTCAATATGCTAACATGGAAATTCAACACCACATTCAATTTCTACATCGGGCTAACAAACAAGTATTTACATTCTACTGCAGAGTGTCTTTACGCATTAATAGTAAAATTAAAGCCACACCAAAGGTAAAAGCAAGTGGTATAACAATGTATTATACATTTGTATATCAACAAGTGTATAACAGGAAAGACTAGAGAAAACAGAGCAAGTAAAGCGACATGAAAATCAAGCCGTTATTATATAGTCAAGTAATAATACAAGACGACACGCAATATTAGCGGAAAAGGCACACACTCAAATGTCCTATGATTTAACGTACCAATATTAGAAGGGATTCTTAGAGTGGCTGCTGACATTGTTTTGCGAAGCGGTCCTCTCTCACTCTCCCTTTCAATCTTTTTTTCGATGTTAAGTTGCTGTAACGACCCTGTCTTTGTATTTTCATTCATTGAACTATAGCCCATATCGGACTGACTTCCTACGAAAATAAAAATTAAGTCATGTAAAATATTCGACTTAACAGTAATAAAACAGAACGTTAAATGAAAACAAAAATAATTCTTAAGCATACTTTTGAACTTAAAAGAAAGCCCTTTAATATCAAAACAATAAAATAAATAAATAAAAGCGAATTTTCAATACTAGTTAATCTTCTTGGATGCTTTAAAAAATAAAAAACAAATTATTTATAAAAAAGTCGCCAGCCCATATACTGATGCAAGGATCGAAGGAAATACAAAATGCTACCAAAATGTGAGTTAAAATACATAATTACCTTAATTTCCAAGGAAATACCCCCCCCCCCCCCCGTTCTTTGAATTTTAAGACCTTTAGGCAACTTTGCCTCAGACCGTATGAATACTGTTGGGAGAATTGGTAGAATGAAGAAGTGGAAGAAAACGGAAGAACCCCGAGAAAACCGTGCACAAGGGTTTTATCCACCACAAGTGAGGACCCCAAGCACTAGAGGTGAGAGCTCTACCACTGTGCCACCGCGGCTCTCTCTCTGCGTTTTGTTACAAGCTTACGTAGCTATGCGAGTTGAAAAGCAGATCTAGAATACCTACAGTTACGTCACCAAAAGAAAATACGCGGCCAAACTGTGAAGAACTACGGTCGAGTGTCAATTATTTTGTCATTTCTCTTCTACTAAAGCACAAGATAATGTTCCTATACTTTTAGTTACTCGTAAACTAAAGCACCGAACTCCGTACAGATCTAAATATTCTATATTTTGTTTGCATTTTAACTGTTATATTGCTGCAAACTTCAGCGCCACAGGTAGCTTCTCATCTTGGTCAGGCCATACGAATACTTTCCATAGTCTAACAGATAATCAGTCATCTTCTAACTACTAATCCACCTCTTTCAAATACTAATCTACCTTGTTTTCTACATCGAAATTACATTATTGAATACTTACTTTTTGCATATACAACAGCCTCTAAGTTGTAGAAATCTAATAATTCTTAACGTTTACAGAGTAAAAAGCACTCCGTCTTCGGAAGCACACACGCCAAGAATATGTGATAAAAGGATTGAAGAGAGAGCGACAGGAGAAGTAGAAAATTAAATCTAGTGCAAAAGAAAAATCAATGTAAACACTTGTAACACTACTTACATTTGAACTTGAATTTTGTTTTAATGAGCCTTTAGGCATCTAAGGCTTAGGCAGGAATAGGGGAGGGGAAAGAATGCGGGAAGGAATCAGTCAGGGCTCAGTCAGGGCCTAAGTTAAAGGTACCATCCCAGCATTTGCCTAGCGGGATTGAGGAAAAAAAAACCTCAGTACGACGGTCGGCAGCTAAGATAGATCCAAGGACCTCCCGAATGCTAAGCCAACTGATCCAAGGACCTACCACGGAGCCACGGACACTTGGTAACCCTACTTACATATTCTTGTCGTGTGTCTTTCCGAAGACGGTGTGTGTTTGACTCCGAAAACGTTGACGGAATGCTTACACTTCCAACACTTAGAGGCTGCTATATTTGCAAAGAGTACATATTTTAAGTACGCCCCTAATCGCTACTGTAAATACTTTATTGAATTTTATTTCTATTATGTCCCCAACAACACAAAACTACAAGTATTTTCTAACATTAACATCCATCGGAATCTACCAAGTATTATTATTCCAAATTCTGTTCACTCATTAAGTACCTTCAGTTCAACTCGTAAACGATGTCCAAGCTTCCTGTTCACACCTGAAAAATCGATCACCATCGATTTTATAGACCCCTACTACGGCTTTAGTTGATGTAAGATCTTTCTACAGCAACTACAGCTTTATCGAATTAACAGCTGCAAATTTTCGGTGGATATCGTTAGATCGAAAATCAAAATATCATATAGCGATCCACGTAGCTTGGTTTATTTCACACCATAACTTGACCAACCGATTTCACTCATAAGATACATGAGAACATCGTAATAAGTCTTGCCTTCAGCAACATCTTCGAGATGTGTTCCTCAATTGGAAGGATCAGTGACAAGGGTCTCTCAAGTTATGACTTTTTAACATAATGAACTACGCGTAGCTCCTCAAATTCATTATCTTTATCCAAGATACATTTTAATACTAACATTCGTTCAACTCCTAATAAAGCAACTAGATTCGTGAAATTTAGAGATCATGAGCTCACACAAGGTATTAAACAGATCAATGTCATACAGCCATTTGTTTCTTGTACTGCTGCCCAATTGTATCAACTTTAATAGAACGTAAGTATTTCTCCTGTGACTCATTTCCTTCACTCATAATCTCGATCTCGCTGAAAGATCATGCATCATCACTAGAAGCAGTAGGCTACATGTAAAAAGGAGGGTGTTAAAAAGGGTCAATATCTGCATCGGCGGGAAGGTCCTTAAGTGACAGAAAATATTGATCATTTGTCCGAGAAGTGACGGGAAGCTTGTTAGAATGGCTAAAGTATCGAAAAAAATGTCACTATACAAAATCACTAGGACGGACAAGGGAGGGTCGCGAAAATCGTAACGAAACTTTTACAGGTAGTAGTAGCATATGTGGACAGATGAAAACATGCGAAGTTCCGCAACTTCATTTATAAGAAATTTCGTCACAGCTCCTGACAGTTGTGTACACATGTCTGTGATGGGACACGAATCTGATTTACCTGCACTTGTTTTTTAATCCCACTCCCACAAAGTCCAAGGATCTTGTACATTATTGGTATATCACAAGAGAAAGAAGAAAGACAATTTCTTTAAAATAGAGAATTTTAACACACTGAAAAATCCGGTCAGCAATAAGAATCGAACCCACGACCTCCACCTTACCGGGGCAGTGCTCTTACCAACTGTGGACACGTCTACCTCATAAATTTCCCTCAAATTACACATTTTCCTGAGTTTTCCAGATTTATAAGATTTCCTGAGTATTCCAGGTTTTCCACACCTTGTTATAAGGACTTTAGGTAACGTTGGTTCATGCCGTATGATTAAAGATGGTAGAATTGGTGGAATCGAGGAAGTGGGAGGATACAAGAGAACCACCAGAAAACTCATGTACACGGTGTTTGTCCCTCACAAAGCCAATATGGCTGATATGGGATCGAACCGAAGACCCCAAGCACCAGGAGTGCTCTACCACTGAGCCCTTGCTGATTGCGAATGACTTCTTGTACATAAAGTGTAGCAACGTATAGACATCTTTTCCTTGGCGTTTATACCAGTGGCTCATGTCTGTTATTCCAATGCTCAGTCGTCGTCTAAGCTTCGCAACTGAATAGACCGGAATAGAAGAGGTAAAGGATGAGGGAAGGACTCGGTCAGAGAAACATGTCAAGATGGTCGGCCACTGGTATAAAACCCAGGACATGCTGAATGCGAAAGAAAGGAACGTTCTACCAACTGAGGTACGATCGCTCGGTAAAGTTTAGCAATTCTTCAACTATTTTTATATGTGCATGGCTAGCTTCGGAGTTAACTTCTCGACAAGCATTGATGAATATTGAATAAGATGGTAAGTGGCATTATGGATAAACAGGACTGGCCTGGAAATCCAGATTGAGCCGTGTGTACAAATGCAGTTCACCTACTATTTAGACCACAAGGCGCCACTGGTACAATGCAGTGTATGTGGGCTGTCTACATGCACCCTGCTGGAATATTGGGGCACTAAACTGTAATATACTTGCAGTTTAGTGCCCGCTAAAATACAGGGTGAACGTGAAGTGATGGTGGGAATTCAGAAGGATGTATCAACGCAATGAAACACGATACAGACACGAAACAAACATGAAATAAAAGAAAGATAATCTCGGTTTTTACCTGGTTATTCATTGAAATTTAATGTGGGTTCCTCTGATTGGACTACAAGCATCTAAACGGTATTCCAGTTCCTACCACATACAACCAAAACCATCAAGGTGTGGCTGTTATTTAGCTGTATTAACGCCCGTTTTCCCACCCCTCCTCACCTGACGCTATACAGAAAAACTTTTTGAGAGTTTCCACTTCGTGTGTCTGTCATGTTCCGTTGGGATGGTTTGACAGTTTGAAACTCCATCATGACTTTACAGACCAACTGTATTTGTGTATATACAAGGCCTCTGAAAAGTGTCCGACCTTCTATTTTCCTGAGGAAAAGAGTGAACATAGGATAGCAACACTACACACAGTGATGGGGATATCCTTCATGTGCATGTCTGTTAGGTGGCGTGATCTTAGCTTGCTTCAGCATGCGTTAGGCTGCTAGTGTGTAATGTTATATGGTCCTTCTCTCGCAATTCCATTCGCGACAAAATGACAATGTGTGGACCAACGATACTGCATCAAGTTCTGCCAGAATCTTACTAGACATGGCGCAGAAACAATACGAAAGATTCAACAAGCTTTTCGCTACGATGCCATGGGGAGTACACAAATAAACAATCGGTTCAAAGATGGCCGTACGTTGGGCGGAAAATCAAAGTGATGTTGATTGTGCTCTTTTGACTACAGTGGCATCGTGCATCACGAATAGCTACGAACCAAGACGAACAGTTACGAAGGAGTACTAGCTGACGTTTTCCGTCGCATACATGATGCAATTCGTCGTAATTATACCAGACCCATGGGCTTCACAAAACTGGCCCCCACGTAAGAACAAGACTGGCCAAGAACCGCATTCCTGTCATTCGCCAAGCTCCACACTCCCTGGACATGGCTCCTTGTAACTTCTAGCTTTTTCCTAAAGTCAAATCGGCAGTTAAAGATACCCGTTTTGACAGCAGTTCCAAAAGAGGCGTTCCAGGCGTGCTTGCACTGTGTGGAAGCTGAAGGGTCCTATTTCAAAGGTGATTAGGTATGTATGTAATTTTATTTTCCTGGCGTATGGTCGGATACTTTTCAGACAGCCCTTGCATGTAAAAATTTGAGCCAAACTTATGACGTATTTCCTTTTACGCTGGTTATAATCCGTGTTACAGTGTTTGTAAGTCGAAAAATGGATAAATTCCAAGGTCACAAATATAAATCTGAAAGGCATGTACTCCCAGAAAAACTGTCAGCACGCAGTTTGTAATTTATTTTATTTCAGTAATCTACATTACTACCAAACATGATACGACCATAGTATATTCTTCCGAACACCATCTACGTAAAGATGAGCACTCTTAGGTCATAAAACTACCTGATTTTCGGCATTCAACATATTGACGAAATAAATCAGTTCAAGGAAATTGCATTGTTGTAATGTACAATTAAAAGAGCTAACAATTGTCAAGTGTCAATATACTAACCATGCAAAAGAAGTACAACAATACTTATATTTTATTAACAATACCCAATTATTTATCACTGAATCTATGACTACATTTTTTTAAATACTTACATACATTCTCGTGCGTCCGACACAAGTAAACAAATGGCTTGCTGAAGAGTACTCGGCAAAGATCTCACTATCATGGCATCAGAAATAGTAAGGTATTTGCCAAGTCAGTTTTTGGAAAGCCATTTGTCGGTAATTGCGACGGGACACAACTATCGCGGTATCCGAGAAGTTAACAAATGATTTGCTAAAGAGTACCCGGCAAGCGTCTCGCTATGAAGACTCCAGAAATAGCAAGGGGTTTGCCAAGTCAGGTTTAGTGAAGCATCTGTTAACTTCTAGAAGAGAGAGATTGAGAGAAAGAGAGAGAAATACACCCGTGAACACAAGCCGCGTACACACAGTCGACCAAATGCTGTGTGAGTTGGTTCTCCGGTGCAAGATTGTCAGGTACAAATGATCTTGCGTCCCTCTACCAACTTTAAAAACAATAGAGGCCCTCACAGATGGCAAGACCTTGACGAGGTTGTGAGGCTTTCAACCAACATTTGCCTGTACCACAAATACCAATTAACTTAAGCTTTCATTATTTACATTTCTAAACATGGTGTCTACTAATTTTGGGACTCGAAATTCCCTGAGTTTTCCATAATATATATATATATTTTTTTTTCGAATTCCCTGAGTTCTTAGTATAGTGGAACAAGAAAATAATACGTAATGGCATTTTTAAAATCCCACCCCCCGCACCCAGTCCAAGCATCTTGTACATTACATGATTCCTACACTTTGCAGAAAACAAAATTCCAAAACTTTTCCATGACTTTTCAAGGATGACAAATCCAGTTTCCAAAATAAACTGTGATCAAACATGAGCAATAAAACAAGAAAATAACAAAAATATTTTTACCTTACATAACTTGTTAGGATACTATCCTAATTAATTAGAAGAATTCTTAGTCCTGATTTAATTTCAAAGAAGACGACATCTTCAGGTCATCGCCAAAGTTTTTAATTTTCACCATTTTGTCTTTCGCAGCCTTCCTTAAAACATCTGATTATGATAAAGTGAGTTTATCAGTTTCTTCTACTTGCATCGCCAGTTCATCTGCAATCTTGTTAAGTTCTTGATAATCTTCTCCTGCAAGTAACTTTTTCTTCTTAATCTCACGCACTGCTTCCTCTGCTAACTTTAGTTTCTTCTCCAATTTTCCTTTTCTGTCGTTGTACCTCTAAATACCGGTGATACCTGTGTCTTGCACTTGAACCTGATAACATTAGTTCCTTTGATATCTTTACTTGAAGGACAACTCCAACCCACCTCACATAATCACAAATCATTCTCGGTGCAACATATGACTGTTCACTTCTGTTCTCAGTTTCAACATGTCTACTTACAGAGAAGCCCCGTCACCTGTTCATGAGAAAGCAGGAGTAATGGTTGAAGAACTAGTCTCCATAACAGGGAGTTGTGATCCAGTGTTGTAAAAGGGTTCATCAAGTGTAGCAATTCGCTTGTCAAAAGAACGAAAATCTTGCACTGCTTCATTCAGAATGTTGCTGTACTGTCTCAAAAGGTCATCACACTGGACTTCTCGCACATCTCTTTTGGGCCAGATATCTTAACAAGGATGTGAAGTTCTCTTTACATACTTCTTTTTCACTCTACATCATTGCAGGTTCAAAACAGGACATCTATTTAACTACAGTGCACTGCAAAGGGAACTTCAATATCAGTATTTTGTACCTTAAAAACTTGCTACAAGCCATAGATATTCCAGCTCATGTTTTTGTTTTATCTTGTTTTTTGCACTCAGCTGCTTCAGTTCATTGTCTGCAGAAAAGCCTACATTCACTTTGTAGTAGAAACAGTCTATACTTGAATCACAGGGATTCTGATTAACACAGAGATCACAGGGATTTTTTAATGTTTCCATTACTTCTGTCTTCAAAAACCTTCCCATAATGTCCTTCACCATCCTGAACAAGTCACTGCCAAGGAATGGAAGCACTGGCTTATCTGTTTGATACAAAGTGAGGAAAATAGTAACTTCAGAAGCAATAGATTTGAAGGATGCCGACTTTGCGCTTTGGCAGTGGGTCTTTACACCTCAATTTCACAGTTTCAAATGGCTTCGTCTTAGGATTTGGAGTATCATCCTTCTCCACAGCTCAAACATATTTCTGGAAGTGCTCGAACATTTCTTTTGAACGTTCACTCACAGCAAAGTTTTCCAGCCACCTATGTTGACAAAATTTAAGGGAAAATTTCTGTCTTTGTTCTCCTTGCATAGTCTTCTCTGCGCGCTGGAGTGTCCTTAAATTATGTGTAGAGTGATACCAAGAACTCGTCCACTTTCATCTACCCCACGTTTGAATGCATTGTTGATAATGTGTAGTCCGCAACTCCCTATATTAATGAGTTCATAAGAACAGTCGTTTTTCCATTCACTTTCAATCGCGCGTTATAGCTTGTGGCAGAATGTGGGGCATAATAGCCACATTCCTGGATATATATATATTTTTTTTCAATGTTTACCTAATTTTATGTTCTAATATAATGTTTAGTATCTAGTCGTGAATGAATAAGTGTTAGGGTAAGGTATCCACTGACCAGTGGGAATATATAGTTACGTGATTGTTGATTATTCAAAGAGTTATTATGTTCAACTGAATTTTGATGGTCTTAGTTTTACTGGGTTCAAATGTTATAAATGTATTTGTGAATATGTAAATTTGTGTATAAATCATGCTAGTATAGTCATGTTTAGTATCGATTGAAAGCTATTGTTTTGTGTAATCTGATGATAATAGGATTATTGTAATTTTCTATGTAATCTTTTTACAGTGATTTTTAATTTTTCTTACATATTTTAGCTAAAAAGATTCGTTAGAGCATGTGTACTATCCTTCCCCGGAGATCTTGTTCGGTTGGAAGCCAACCAATAGGGACATAGTGGGCTGGTCCAGTTTTAAAACTTTTCTCAGCATCTGAGCATCTGGGAGGGCGATGGCGCGAAAGATGTTCTTTTAAGCTATGGACGCACGAAAATCGTCACAGTGCGAATAGCAGTCTAAGAGGCAGATCGTTGTAGGTTCATAAGTTGCTCTTAAATAATGTTTCAAGTATTTTACCAGGGAATGGGACTTAGTTTCTTTTCACTAACGAAATGGTGAACTCGTTACCTGGAAAAGGGTATGTAATTTTTCCATGACTGTATGAACCCTGACATTATTGGTAGGCCTATTTCACAAGTGAAAATAATAATAATTTCTGTAAAATAGAGGATTTTAACACATTGAAAAAATCCGGTCAGCAGTGGGAATCGAACCCACGACTTCCGCCTTGCCTGGGGGAGGGGCTCTTACCAACTGTGGACAGGTCCACACCATAAATTTCCTTAAGTATTCTCTGAATCTTCCACATTTATAAAATTCCCCGAGTATTCCAGGTTTTCCAGGGTGGTAGACGCCTTGTTTACTGACTCCTGATTCTATTTTTCTGAAAGAGACTCGTTTTCATTAATATTCGTGTTTCTGGTATAATGCTGGCAAATTCAATGCATTGAATAATAGTCTATTTCCAAAATAGTCTGTCATGTTACATAGTACCCGTAATAGATGAAAAACCTAGCTTTCAATGGGTGTGTCTCCTATTACCACCTTTTCAGCCAATATGCAAGTATATCAGGAGGACAGGGATGAAAGATTGAGACCTCTGAAAACCTTAGGGGCATTTATGACAAGTGTACGTAACTTTCAGGGACTACGACGAGCCTCCTTATAATCCCGGTTTCATGAAGTTCCGAAACTTAGGACTGGCATGTTTCCATCTGTATACATATGGTATAACCTGTGAAAGTTTAGATAAGATTTTCGCTACCATCCCTTGCTCGTCATAGTACTTTTGTATAGTGATACTTCCTTGACACTTAAGCTATTCTATCAAGAAAGTCATAATGTGCTGAAGACTAAACGAATGCTAACTGGTACTTACCGGCGTTGATAAGTAATCATCAAATGATCATATTTCCTCTCACTTCTAACGTTTCGAGAGCTAACACTGCTCTCACGATCACAGAAAAAAAAACAAAGAACCAACAAAAAAAAAAAAAAACCTACTTGTTAGTTGTACGAACTAGAAGGAAGTGAAATAAAGATTAAAAAAAAAAAAGGTTCCAGTCATTTCGCGGATAAATAATCGATTGAGAACCCAACATTTTTTTTAGGTATATTTACTTTTCCCGTGGAGGCAAAAATTAACCCCTTTTTTTTTTTTTTAACACTGTCCTTTAATTACGATTTCAGAAGTACGACCGAAGCCGTACAGCAACGCAACCTTATTCTCTGAAATTTATTTCTACAAACAAAGGGCTAAAAAAAATTGAACTTAGTACTAGTTTTCAACAATACTTGAAATTGAAAGGAAATATATGCTTCTATTATTATTCTACATTTTCATATTCTCCATTTGGCAAATGGGAAAGCTACGTCAAACTTGAGAATTACCTAACGACTTACATAAATTATTATGTTCGACAAAAACCTATTACCAACATTAAATAATACGAAAGTTAGTAAGGAAATAAAGTAAAAGCATTTCAAACACGAGAGATAATTGGAAATCGTACAGGACAGCACCAAATACAGAAAGATTTGAAGTTGTTTCAGGTCATCGGAAATATCAAAAATACAGAAAATGATAGACACCAACTAATGAAGCCATTAAAAGAAAGTGTCCATATGAACGCTTAGTAAAGGATGCCAAAGTGAAACAAAGCGCTGCAGAAAGAAAACCAATAACATGCAGCAGCAGCAGTAAGTTATGACTCGGTGATTCCCACTCAAATCCAAACCTAAAAACGTAAATGAAATCAAGGAATGACGTCAATGTTAATGAATGATACATTAAAAAATTCAGCTCCTACTGATCCAGTAGTAACGAACGCTCGCCATTCTGACTAAGGTCTCCCATGATTTTCCTCAGTCTCACCAAATGAATGCCAGGATGATACATATACCGCGACCCTATACCCTGCCTTCTTCAACGTTGTTCTCGGGAGTGTGCTCATCAAAAGAAGTTTACTCCGACAATTGATCACAGCTGCCAGCTCAGTTCATAGTTAAAATGCTTTTTTTACAATTAACGACATACACTTTATGTTAAAAAAAGCTCTTCTTACTATGCGCGAAGTTTCACTACTGATTGGTATGAACGTAAAATTCTTTTATTACTAACGCGTATAGACGAATTCTAACACATCAAATATTTTTTTTTACCTGTACTGGTTCGCGTTCGCTCCTCTAATTTCCCCAATTCCGGCAAATCTCGGGGCAACGCCTGTGTAGAGTCCTGAGAATTTCCGCTTTCAAGTGAAGTTCTGGACAAACCATCTATCTCCATAGACAACTGATCTACAGCATCAGTTGAAAGAGACAGTCGTCGGCGTGCACCCTTGCGCCCTGCATGTCGAAACAGAGCTACTCCGATTATAACATTCCTGCGAAGAAAGAAAGAAAATATCACTGACATACGATGATCCTTCAAAGCCCGTTTATAAACGTGTATTCGAGTACAGAATATAATTTGTACTTCTTAACATTACAAGTAACTTTAAATGTATGCACATTAACTTTACCAAGTGGCAATCAACTATCCATAATTTACGTTTCAATGACTTCAACTGTTTCTGGCGGAGGAGAGAGTAAACAGGCAAATAATAAAATCCAATATTTTCCTTTAAACTGACTCAATGCAAATCTTACCTTGTACGGTGCAGTACTTCCTCGTATGATTCATATATATATATATATAACACACACTAATAAAAGCAACGTTTCATACCTATCCCATTTACTTTATGTCCTTATTCATGTATACGCTTTGCTTTCATTAGTGTGTGTTCATTTTATATGGATCATACGAGGAAGCACTTCACCTACAAGGTAAGATTCGTAATAAGCGTTCCTCGTTTCTTGTATAATATAGCGATTGAATGCATATGAAAGATTAAAAAGAGATTTAAATTATATGTTTACATACAACCCTGGGCACTGCAGGAGGTATGAATATTCCAATCCTGCTGCCGGCCATACTGACTGATGTTTTCAGGATTTTCTTCAGTTTCACCAGGTGAGTGCCCATATCGTACTTCGACGAAGGCTCTGGTTGCTGCCTCCGTTCTCCCTACTTCCGGGCAATAGAGATTGCCAAGGGACGTTATTCCTCAGACGTGACAGCCGTAAGTTTCATTTGCCGATAAACGCCCAGAAATTAAAATTAATTCTTAAATTTTTCTATTTACACATGTGGTATGTAGTATGGGCGCGGTTATGTATCCTTTTAAGTTTCTCTTCATGTGAAGATATTTACAATTAGTTTCGGGGGAAATATTGACTTTTATAACTTATGTACCTGTCTCGACATTAGTTGGAGGCATAATAGCTAAGTATGAAAAGTGTTACATTACAACGTAGGGTTTATTATTTTTATTATTATGCTGACTTGCCCTAGTGAGTACTGAAAGTTTTGGAGGTGTTCCCGGACCCAACCAGTCCAAGTCAATATGCGAAGTGTTTATATAGCTCGAACATAGATAAGAACTGAAGTACTTTAATTTTGAAGTTTTCTCTCCACTGGGAAATTCGATGGCCCATGATGGATTTTATTCATTTTTTTTTAATAATAATAATAAAAAAAATCTTGACAATGAATGTTAATTCCATTTTACACAAATATCTTATGTGAGTGCAAGTTGGAAAACGAACAGAAAAATTGGTAGCTGACCTAGCAAGAATCGAACCCTGGTCTCCCGACTACACGTACTGTGTCAGTTAAGACCAGATCTGTTTATACGTACATTCCTCGGGCTTTAGCCTAACTTTGCTGAATCGAATGTGCAGGCACTGTGGAAATCTAAAATGTTTTGTCCAAATCGTCAGTACAACTGCAGAAGATATTAATTTCTCTTTTTTCTGTACATTTTCCAACATGTATATATAAACTGCTCATACAAATTTTCTTCACGAATTTTGTGACATATATATATATATATATAGTATAGCATGTATATAAATGCAGTCATGTTCTGTCAGGTGGCCTTAAGTCACTTTTCGTAACGTTTGAACGTTTTTCTCTCTTCCCCGCTCCATTACCTTTTGTTTTTGAGGACATTCCTATAACGACGAAAATTTCTGCGTGACTTTTGTTTGAATTATTATTGACGGTCTAAATAAGTTCCTAGTTTTCTACGCACAGAACTTCTGTTTAAGTGGGTTCCAAGCCAATGTATTTAATGTACTCTTAGAGGGTGATTTCTATCCCTCGCTGTTCTATGCACGGAAGTACTTTTAACATACATATTTGAGTGAAATTTTATACCCTGCTCCCGTGGTTCAGTAGTTACGATCGCGGAGTTAGAAATGATTATGGACAGGCAAGCAGACAGAGGTTTCAGAATTTTTCTGTTTCACCGTGATATATTCTCAGCCCTCTCTCCAGGAAAAAAGCTGGTCCAAGGACATTGTCATTTCGACATATGATCAACTTAAAACCATAGCAACCTGTCCAAACCATAAGCCATCAGGCAGATGGTGAAAGAAGTCTCCTTATAAGTAAACGTTTTCTACCGTTAAGAACGATTACAATTAATTCAAGGTACTAAATTGTGATGATAAATTCGTCCTCCGTGCGATAATATGTCTAGTTTTAAATTGAACAGACTTCATCACAAGAGTTACAGCGCAATGTAACTTTTAGTGCAATTTAAAAATTGTACCCTTGTTCCAGTTAAAGTGTTTCAGTATAAACAGCAACTGATCTAAAGCTCCACTGTTTGTTTAAAATAGTTACCTCAGTTTGTTCCACAAAAGTTGGCTTGAATTAGTCATATCTGATGGCCACGTAGCTTCTAATACTGCCTTATTGTAGTAACCGTATGTTATGGCGTTCGGCTGAATACCCATACTCTTCATCTTGAACAACAGTTTGACGGCCAGAACAGGCTGGCTATAAACTCCACATAGCTGCATCATGACACGGTAACAGACCTATATTCAAAACAAATATCAAAATACATTATTACGAACTTGGAGAATACAAAACTCAAGACTGAAGACGACAACAATGCTTACAGTAGAAAATGTTGGCCCACGTAAGACTTAACAATACTACTATGCTTCTAGAATATGACTCAGTTGTAACTTGATGAATTCCATACTACTTCTACTAAACTTACGTCACGTAGAAAACAATACAGAAATCACATAATTTGCAGGCCAAATGTCGATTGAAAAATATCCTAATCTTCCTAGTTGTTGTCACAGTGTCTTAAAAATAAATACTTTTTATCTATATCAAGTAGGTGTCGAATCGACAGTATAACAATTAACTGCTTCTGACAACAGAAATAAGTAATACAAAGCAG
>JAGDQP010039698.1:0-17610 GCA_022664845.1 Lepisma saccharinum | reverse complement strand
CGGTAGCCACAACGCTAAGCAGGCACCTGCTAGCGGGGGCTTTGCAGTGGTTTTTATGCAGCACTGCTTCATGATGCCCATGAATGAAAACATGAAAACGCGGTTGATATTTCCTTCCCAGAATGGCTCCTACAAATAGAAAACGAAGTAACAGATTGCCCCTGCTTTTTCATCGGTGTGCTGTTGTTTATTCCCTTCGCGAAGTTCGGAGAATAGTAACAGTTAAGGAAGTAGGTGCTACTCTTCATCAGTCGTAGCAGTGATAGCCCAAGTAGCAGTGAAAAAAACAACTTTACGTTAAGTTTTCCATTCCTATTGTTTAAGCGTTCGCTTTATCACGGGAAGAGCATGAAGCGTTGACTTTTCTTCTACGTTTTTGTAGTAAATTTACATCCAGAAACTTCTGAATACCGAGTATATTTGTTGCAATATACTCAAACCAAGTAGTAATACATATCAAGAACACATCAGAGACCTTTGTTTCGTTAATAACTCAACTTACAACAAAATGTTACATAGGCGTTTGGTCGCTCATATGCCCAATATCTAATTCTAGCCCTGCATTTTCAATGAATATTACCAATCTATTACGTAATTAATGTATTAAGCATATTACACCAGTTTTGAGAAAACTTCATTGACATAGCTGATCAATTGTTCTGATTCAGATATTTAGAATATAACAGTCTGATTCTGAAATTTAGGTCACTGCTCTAAAACATTGAAAGGAAATTTTCTATCTGAAATATTCATTATGGCCAGTCTAGTCACATTAGCCAATATAGTAACAAATCACTGTAACAGATCACTGTTCAAACTCGCCGAAATAAAGTAACTTTTATAAACAGTAAGTCGACCTCGATGGTTGTGTGAACTAGAACACTGCTCTGCCGTCAATGATCACACGTTCGAATTTTGCTGGGATATCACAATTTGTACATTTTCCTTTCTCAAGGAAACACTGTTCTCATTTAATTAAGACAAGTCGTGATTAAGAGCTGCTAAAATGTAAATGAAGTTTATCGAAGATTTTAATCGCAGTTAGTAAGTTTTACACTATGTTCGTTATTCCAAGTGTGTGATTCACTGAGAAGGCAGAACAATCAATACGGCTGATTTTATTCACCCACGGATAGGTTTTGATTCAATAAACCTACGATCAATTGGAAAGATGATTTAAACTTGTATAAATGTTTAATTTATATCATATTATCTATTATTATGTATTTGTTTGATAATAACAGAGGCACACTTAAGTCTTATTTGGATTTATACACGAAAATAGAAAACTCTTGTAAGAGTATTCTGTTTGACGAATTTTTCACCATTATTTCCTTTATTTAGCATCCGTCTTTCTTCAGAACTACCATGCACGTACATAGGGCTCTTCTTTCACAACGGATTTCTTGAGAAAGCTTTCCGTTGGTTCCCCTTAAGGGACTGCCTGTTGCAGACTTTGCATAAATGAAGAGTCTGACCGAGTGGGCCTCTTTTTTCTCCTCCTCAACATCCGGAGAATTCTGAGCTGCCTCCTCCTCTTGCCTCAAGGAGCTTCGTGAGAATGCGTTTAAGTCCCAGTTGACCCAAAAATGTGGAACTTGAGATCACTTGGCATAAGATTTCACACATTCATATAATAGACCATGCGGAAAAAGTGTGGAGCTCTTTCTTGGAAAAAAAGCAAGAGACGGAAATAATGATTGAAAAAGATCAAAGTTTGTAATTCAAATACGCCTACATTTTTTTACATATGATATTTGAAATTCAGACACTGTGAAATACTTTGAAGGACAGACACATCGCAGAATATTTTTTTTTCACCAGAAAACGATGTAAATATAATACATTGTAGAGAGAGCCACTGTAATTAATAAAATTGCAATTAACGAAATGTAATTAGAGGACCAAGATTGACATTGTGTTGTTCGGAAATATATGTTGGTTTTTGAGTCTCTGGCAAGAAAAGAAACTGGCCAGTTGGCTCATTGAGGCCTTGTTTTAGCCTGGTCATCGGTCTAGGCTTCAGCCGGAGGACAAAAAGGTTTTTATTTTTTTCATTGCGTTTGAACAGTGTTCGTTTCAGGGGTGACCAGGTCTGAAGATGTAACCCACACTATAGCACGAAAAGTATGACGAGGATATTCAAAATAAATTATGTTTGCTAGATCGGGCTAACCGGATCAGCGAGCCAATCGAGGTATTCAGGTCAAGTTTCGAACAGAATCAACGGGTCACCTATGTTTGGTCCAGGCCCATCACCGGGCCTCCAAAAGCGACTCAGTTTCAGCTCTGCCTCACGCGACTATTTAGTTTTGGAGTAGAGTTTAAATAATATTTCTAAGTGTTTTGTCCCCCATTACCACCAACACCACGAGAGATTATCAAACTAATTACTTCATTCGTTTCTGCGCGTTTTTGAGGATTTATTCTTCAGTATCTCGATTTGTCTACAACCGCTTCCAAGACGGTTAAATGCCGAGTCACTCGGTACTCAAAATGAATTTAATCGTTTGTGCTACAACGTTGTCAAGTTTCAATGTTTATTCTACAAATACTCCATTGATAATAATTGAGGCTCTTTGGGTTGCGGAACGACGTCATTACAGTTTCTTATACTGTACACTCACTCGTACAGCTGTGGACAATAGTTTTGACGTATGTCATTAGAAAATGTTCCCCAAATTTGAAGATATATTTTTCCTGTGTGTAACATCTTTGAACTAAAATTAAAATTAAGATTGATAACTCTTATGTGCTACAAAATATTCCTCGCGGGGATAAAACTAGGGAACTATACAAGAAGGAACTATTTTTTATTTCAAATATCTTCATTAGCTACCCCAGTAGCACATGCACATTGGACGCTCATGGGAGCCATATGGCCCCACATCGTTATTGCGGCCGGAAAAGCGACCCCTTGGAACTCACGTCGATCGATGTGGAATCGACATCGATTATCGGTATCACTAATTTATCTATTTTCTAAAACTATAGCAAGTATTGTGCAAAGAATAATTCAATTTTCTACAAAACTCTTTGTTCATGATGGATTAATAAAAAAGATAATATAGAATATTCGTCATAGAACAACATCGATCCATGTCGGTTACCGATATCTATATTGATCAAAGTCGGTCCATATGGGCAATCCAATGTTTATTCAAGCGATGCTATATCCCTCTGGTGGTAAAATATAAAACATCATGTTGTTTGGTGACAAAAACGTTGTTCATCGTTGAAGCTAGATAAAGTGTAGAAATAGCATTTCCTTCCTCCGGAAGGACATAGGCAAATAAAGTGTTAGAATTGATTGTGTTTTCCCCAAGGATTCTTTGATCACTGTACGTGTATAGACAAACCAACAGCATTTATAACAAAATTTATTATGCATTATCGTACACTACCAGAACCGGGGGACACTTTATTTTTTTTATTTTTTTATTTATTATTAAGTTTCAGATACAGCTTGAGTTGCCATTTTACACAGAAACAAAATAACAATGCAACAAACTAAATAAATTCACTACAAACTAAATAACATGAAATTAAATTTTAAACAACACATAACACAGCAATTGATATAAAAAACACAACGATTATACTACACAAGAGGAATAACTCACATATTTGTATTTAGCGTTCGATGGAAAGTGTGTTCAGATCCGAAAATATCAATATTTGAATCAAGGTTATTGTACATAATTACTAGTCTATGGAATAAGGAGCGCTGCAGTATACTTAGCCTAGGCGTGGCACAATGAAGGAGGTTATTATTTCTGGTTATTCGCAAGGGAACACGGAAGTAAAATTTAGATATCAACTCTCCAGTTCTAAGATTACCGTTAAGTATCTTGTATAAATACATCAAATCTGCCAGCTTGCGACGAGAAGAGGGAACGTGGAGACCAAGAACGAATAATAACTCTGGTTTGCTTAAGCTACGTACTGATGGTATTCTTCTTCTGACTATAGCAAGGAAAAAGTTCAGAACAGAATCAATATGAGATAGGTTAGAAATACTAGCCATGTTCCAAATTGGGGAGCAATATTCAATTTTAGGGGAGATGAAGG
The DNA here is from genome assembly GCA_022664845.1 of Lepisma saccharinum. Classification (NCBI taxonomy): domain Eukaryota; kingdom Metazoa; phylum Arthropoda; class Insecta; order Zygentoma; family Lepismatidae; genus Lepisma; species Lepisma saccharinum. Next base: position 13,539 of record JAGDQP010039698.1, on the reverse strand, counting down.
TTTTGTAGAACATACTCAATGAATGAAGGTCCTTAATTTCTGTAAATCTATAGAGAAGACCAAGTAAGCGCATAGAACTGTTAGTTACAGAAGTCACGTGATCAGCAAATAGAAGTTTTTCGTCAAATACCACTCCAAGGTCCTTTTGAGAAGAAACTTTAGCAATAGGATTATCTTCAATGATATAGGCAGATGGGATTTGATTCCTCTTTAAAGAAATAGTAAGAAAAGAAGATTTTGAGGGATTTATTTTCAAACTCCACGCATCACACCCAAGAGGTCAGAGATGGAATTTTGGAGATCAGCAACATCCTGTAATGATCTGATTTCTCGAAATAATTTACAGTCGTCAGCAAAAAGAAGAAGTTTGGTTTCAGATGACGAGAGATAAGATGGGAGATCGTCCATATATAGAAGGAAAAGGAGGGGCCCAAAACACTACCTTGAGGTACACCAGACAGAACGGGAACAAAATTAGAAGATGATCCAGAAAGAACAACACGTTGTTCGCGGCCAGTGAGATAGTCTCGCAACAATGAAAGGAAGTTACCATGGATATTGAATCGGTGAGTTAATTTATAAAGAAGAAGATTACAATCAATTCTATCGAAAGCCTTACTAAGATCTAGATAGATGACATCAAGTTGTGTGTTATTGGACAGGCATTGGGTAGCATCAGAGAGTAACAAGGACAGGTTTGTAAGAGTGGAACTACCAGGAAGAAAGCCATGTTGAGCAGAGTCTAGATAGGGTGAGACAAAATTATAAAGTCTATCTTTGATGATTCTTTCACACACCACAGGTAAAATAGATAAAAGAGAAATGGGTCTGTATGAAGAGACATGGGTCTTATCTCCAGATTTCAGAATGGGTATAATATTAGCCAGTTTCCAAGAAGAAGGAAATATACCTTCGGCAAAACATCTATTTAGAATACGAGAAAAAGGGTAAGTCAATGATTCAGCAGTATTACGTAAAAAATAGCACTAATGTTATCATAGCCGGGAGAACGATTTAGAGGTAAAGAAGAAAGCAGATATTTTACCTCATCAGATGATGTACTTAATGAAGACAGTGAATGTGAACAGATCGGTTGAAGCTGAGGAGATGGCAAAGGAGGAGATTGGACACAGAAATTGTTGGAGAAGTATTCATTCAATAGATGTACCCTCTTTTCACCAGCCGCTGTAGCCGAATCGTAAATTAACTCTGTCGGAACACGTGACTGACATCTTCTTGAGTTTATGAGGGACCAAAATCTTTTAGGATTGGTACATATTTCAGATGTTACCTCGTTAATATAATTTTGATACTTTGCCCTAAGCAATTTCTTGGAGTAGCGCCTGATCTGGGAGAAAGAGCTATAAGTATATGCATTAGGATGTTGCTTCCAAAGCTCCCATGCAAGTTTTTTTATTTTTCAAAACAGACCGCGCTTCTGTATCAAACCAGGGAGGATATTTAGAGGATCGGAATTTCTTTGTAGGGACAAAGTCTTTACAGGTAGCATGAATTACATCCGTGAACAAATCAATAGCTTTACACTTTTGTTTCGTTTGTACGGTAGGACGTATCTTCTCTTCTCAAGGTAATGTGGTTGATAAGAGAGGTTCCCTTCAATAGGAGAATAAGTTAATGTTACATTTATTTTACATCATTTTCTTCAATTGAAGCTGTTTCATTGTAATCATGGCCATTGTACTCTTAACCTTTTGGCAAACAATAAAAATGAAAATAAAGCAAAAGAGACGTGAAATTATACAACTGAATGGAACTACAAATTTTAGCATGAATGCAGCATCGAAAATGACATTATTTTACAAACTAGCAGTGGTCGACAAATTTTACCATCCATTAGCACAGCAAAGTGTTGTAACTTTAGCTGCAGAAAATAGTATTCTTTACATAAATAGTAACTTTGATTTACAATTTCTAACGTGTTTTACTATTTCTTGGTTTGTCTATGTTGCTGGTCTTATGAAAAAGTGGGGATTCCTTTTTCACAAATTGTAAAATTTCAGAACTACATTATGGGAAAAATGTCAATAACCGATATTGAGAGATTGCGATACCCGATATTGACCAATGTCGATAATCGATGTCGAACGATTTCGATTCCCTATGTCAATCGATATTGTTGACCGATATTGGCCAATATGTTTGTCATCCAATATAGGGGTCATGTCTTGGACCGATATCGATCAATGTCGTAAAATCCAATATGCCCATATCGGCTGACGTGGATGTGTAACTTGGGTAAGTATCAGGCGACAATATTTTTGCCAAAATAAGGTCATGGTATTGTGCATAGTCTAGAAGTCCACAGGAATATTTCAATATATGTGTTTTGCAATAAGAAAAGATAGTTATAGGGACGCGTTAACACTTCTGTCCATATCTGTACAAAATTTGATCGCACGGCCTTCAAATCTAACTCAATATACACAGCAGAATAGGTTAGTCTAAACCAAAATATATTTTGCAACTTTAGTTGTGCGACTGATTAGGAAAAATCAATGCTCAAGAGAAACAATTAAGCGCTACAATTGTACTGTTAACCACGAAGGTTCCAAGGATCCCTTGTTATCATAGTTATACAAGTAGTCATTTTGCTAGGAAAATTCATATTTCGGAACTGAGGGGAAACGTTCTTCATAGTCGCAATAGTAACCGTAGAAAAAGTATGCACGTTGGAGTCTATCGAAGAAAACTTTTTGGCGAAAATTTCGGTGCCCTAGTGATAAAAAGTGCGCATTGTTGGCACGGAGTTCGTGTGATTTCTTTAAAAAAAATTCGAAGGTCGTTGTGAGGTTCCGAATCGACTTTGAAAATTTTACTACAAGAAAGTAGACAACCCGCACAAGATGTTCTTAAAAATGTGCATTTTTCACCTTTGAGGCCCAGTCTTCGTAAATTTTATCAATAGTATTGTTTTTTGATATGTCGTAGCCATACAACAAAAAGCTGAGGACCATTAGTGAGTGAGGTTGTTATGGAAGTTTGCGCCTCAAATAATGTTGCAAAATATTCTTATTTTATTAAAGCATGTTTCGCTTTCAGTGATCTGCGGGAGGAGTGCAAGAGAAAAATGTAGAGAAACGGCAACTGTGGCTTTTTCTTCTCTAGAGTCTAAAACGAAGAAAAGGACAATAAGAACAAATGGAGCCAAGTAAGAGAAGTCGGTGAGCAGCATTTGTTTTGAATGTGACTGACTCTTCATTTGCCTTATATTGGAGTTCATGTGTTATTTTCTCGGGCAAAACAAAAAATAATTATCCAAGAGTGGTACTGGCAACTGGCGAAATCTGTTGTTATCAGTCCACGTTGTTAACCATTTGTCAGCTGGATTAAATGCTGAAAAGTATTAGAAACTATATTATTGTTAATCTCTGCTTGTGTGTTATTATTGTATTTCCTCCCTGTACGATCGTTAGTCCTAGTGCTACGAAAAACTGGCGAGAAAGAGTTATGTTTTTAGTTTTTCGTGGAGACGTAAGTGCTTGAATCACCAGAAGAATTCCAGGGATATTATATCCCAATTTACTAGTGTGTAATGAGGCTTTTCAAATGGCAAAGGAAAATGAAACAGGATGCTCCAGTTGCTGAGATTATCCAGTTGCTGAGATTTTTAAGTTAACTGCAGGGAAAATGTTTGAAGAAGGGTATTTCTACTTGTTCTGTTTTTAAAACGAGCTTTCCGAATGATAACGGATTATAACAAATCATGGCAAAACATACGCCAATCTTCGAGATGTTCAAGTCCTGCTCTTGTAGAAAAATACAATCTGTGATAGTTCAAGAGGCTCTCTTTGACATTTGCACCTGTAATTGTTCTGTTTGCAAATATTGTAGATGTGAGAAACAAAACATGATTGCATCTACAATACCAAAGACAGATATGATGATCAGAAGGACAGATAAGGTAAATACAAAAGTACGAATTTGGTTGCAGTACACAGAAAAGACGTTTCAAAGATAACGGGAATTGAAAAACCAGTTCTTTGCAAGCGTACTAAAAATCAGACATCGTCAAGAGTCATCTTCAAGCAATTAACCAAAGATACGAAGTATCGATTCGGATTACGAAATTCAAAGCGTACCCATTGCATCTGGAACACTCCCCACGTGACATTGTAAGAGTCGGGTATCCTCGGTACTCCAGGAACCCATTGCACCGATCAAGATAGTTCCTGCACCTCTGAGCTAGTGTAGTCAATACCTTTCCAATGACACCTCAACCACGTCCCAACATGGGACATATTCTTTGGACCAGACAGACGGACAAAGCGAAGATATAAGTTCCTGTATTGTTAGCAATAGCTCGACCTATGCTGAGTTGAATTTTATTTGTGGTCTTTATGTATCTCTAGCTCGGGTTGGAATAGGGAAAAAAGGATAAGAAAGGTAGCGGCAAGTGTCTCACGTAAAGTTCCATCCAGGCATTCGCCTGGTGAAACTAAGAGACACCGCAGAAAACATCAGTCATGATGGTCCATTCTGGAGCTTGAACTCGCTTCCCTACGCAATGCCGAATCGAATTCAAAATGATGTCCTTAAGTTCAAACGTTCTGTTTGATATTCTATGCTGTTCACTCAAATCCTGAAGACGGTTCTGCTGTTGTCGATGACCCAGATGACATGCAGACCGGTGTTCTTGATAGTTTATTTCCAAATATCCTGATGCTGTTCAGTTTCTACGTTGTAGATTTGATGTTGATAGTGTTTCAAATTGTTCCATATCGTCATATTCCACTTCTTCACCGTCAATTTTCTGGAAACAAATACCTCCTATCTCATGTAAAGTCCCTTTGCCGGACAGTGTTTCAGTATTTTCTTCATATTTATCTAATGCAATGGAAATTTTCAGCCTAGGGACTTTCTTAATCCCTTCAGAAATTGCTGATTTTGACTTGGAAATCACTTCAGTCATTCGAATTTCTAGTTTCCAGACCAGCTAATTATCAATGTGTCCCATCCCCGTCATGCTTTTTAAGTCCAAGTCCAAGCCCAAACCTTTGCAGGGACTAAATTTCCTCGTGAAACTGAAAATATCAACTCTGCCGAAACTTACTGCAGGTGTTGTCTGAATATGGTTTATGATAATTTGAATATGGGGCTATGAATCAAGATTTCAAGAAAACATTTAAGCAGGTATGGCATCAGATAAAATTTTCTCCACTGACAAAATAAAATCAAAACGCTTTTATCCAATGATCCAAATTATTTTCTCAGAAGACATGTAGCTTTCTTAACCTCTGATTCCTGATTCTTTTACTCAATGTTTAAAATAAACCATGCATATATTGCTTCACTTATGTCCGTGTCACTCTTATAAATGAATTGATGATTCTAGAAAGTCCATAAAAGCTAATTTCAACAAAATTGAAAGAAAGTACGTATTTTAAACATTCGTACGCTATATTAACATCACCAGAAAAAAAAAAACTGTTGAGAGTGTGGGTCCTTTCTGTGTTGACAGACGTATGTATCCTCACTGATTATGAACCTAAGCTTAACCCAATTTTATAAGGAAGGTGCCTTCAGTCCTTCCTGCAATCATCGATTCAAATAATAAAGCCAATTAATAAGCCTAAGGGCTGTTTTGTTAGCTTGAGTATTTACTTGCTTTTAAAATCTGGTACAACATGTGGAATGGTAGTCAAGTTCAAGAGCTGTAAATTCTGAGTCTTAAACAGAGTGAAGCGCCGAATCTTTTGTATTAAGAAGTGTTTTCATTGCTGGCGTATGGAAAGGAACAGGACACTGCAAGAAGTTTTAATGTACTTTTCACATAAATTTAAGTTCTTTCTAGAAATTGCAAATTTGTCTTACATGTATAAATGCGCTGAAACTATTGTCTTACGAATTGCTTTAAGTTTGAGGGACCCATGTACATGCACCACACCATCTATACACTTTCTTCGTGTTCCTATTGACATACAGTTGGCCCCACATTTTTAAAATGTTGTCTTAAAGTAAATAAGCCAGCAATAGTTTAGTCTTACGAGGTGTTTCCATGAAAGACATATGAAAAGAAATAAACGATCACAACAAATTTTCATGTGCTTCATGACGTAAATTTTGGTTATTTCTCCAAACATTGTCATGTTAAAGAAATTTTCCCCAAACATTTTCGTGAATGCAATATGGAAAGGAAGCCGCAAAATGTTTTAATGTATCCTATGACGTAAAGTTTGCCCCATTTTCGAAATTTGAAATTTATCTTATGGCCCTAAATTCCTCAAAATTCTTTTCTTACGAATCACTTTTTTTTCAGGGGCCCGTCTACAGAAAACTCCGTTGAGTTCTTTCATGTACCTTATGACGTACATTTTGGTAAGTTTTCGGTATTGTTGTTTTAAAGTAATTTGTGTCTAAATATTTGTGTCTAACGAGGTATTTTCATAAATGATGCATCCAAATGTATAAGAGAACACAAGAATTTTCATGTATTTTATGACAACTTTTGGACCCTTTTCAAAATTTTGGAAGATTACACTCGCCAAATGCCTCTGGTCTGACATGTAAGGTAAAGTAATTCTCAGGTCAGTTGCCGAGCTTCAACAGATGAAGAGGACAAACATTATGTACCTTAAGACTTAATTTTTGATGTGACAGGTACCTGTTCATTAGGAATAAAGTCTTCCTATGTTATTGCTGAAGTCATGCAAATTTTGGTGTACATTGGTCCCGTGGTGTGGATTTCATAAGCTAAGATGTATTTGGTAGTGTCCTCATGAAATATTGCTGTTACGTTTATGTGGTGGAACCAAACATTGTTCAATATTTTCTATAATTAAATGAAGTATCTTAAAAGTTTGATGAAGATTGGTCTAACTGAGGGTTTATCAGCCCTTTTAATTCCAAAGACTAGTCATATATCTGGAACAATTCTATTTACCACTAAGTTACGTCGGCATAATTTAAAAAAATGGATTTCGCTGATATTTGGGGCATACTTAGCGATTTTTAACACAATAAATCTTAGAGTGTGTTTTGAATACCTACGGAAACGCAGTAAAATAAAGTAGAAATATTAAAGTGAATCACCATTGAAGTGAATTTTACTCACTTTCAAAATTTCAATGTGTTTTGTCTGGATATTTTTGATTTAATTAAAATTAAAATTTTATTTTTAAGCCTAGCTTCCGACCACCTGTCCCATCTTCGCAAACCATGGGCTTAGAAACGCTGGTCTAACGGTTTAGATTTGATAAATCAAAATATATTTAATAATCCCATGTAATATTAACAATGAGTTTGTGTGTTTCGGACAAAATATGATATACGGTTTTTACTTTGTCAAATGAAGGCACCATGAAAGGTTGGTGTACTTAGGACCAAATTTATGAAAGAACATCTCATTTCTCTGTTTGATCCTCAGTGGAAACTCCTGGAATGTACTAGTAGATAATCCCACAAAACACATCTTTGGAGATTTGGAGAATGCACTACGTGGCTTTTGCGCTGGAAATTTTACATCCTCCTCTAAATTAGCTACGTATCATGAATGTAAGTTAACATGGTGCGGTATTTGAATTTTCTTATTTCCGGAGCTCACGACTATATTAATTATTCAAAAATCAAACAGAAAATACCTTTAAATAAGAACCTCAAAGCCAGTGAAATGTGAATATCATTTCTAAATGTTCATGATATGCTTACTATACATTTGCGCTATCTAAGCAAATACTAAATTATTGAAATATGTACTACTACGAAGATACCTTAAAATTGAACATATTTTAATAAAGTTTTGAATTTATGGTAAAAAACTAATTGTATTAGATACTGGAGTAGAATATAGTTTTGATAAATAAATAGTAAATTATTAGTATAGGTAATTTAAGATATAATTTGCATCACATATCAATTTGACATGCGCTTTGGTCTATTTGCACAAAACCAAAGAAGTAAATATGAAGTTCGGTGTTTAATCGTGTAAAGGGCTTCTCTATTCTTTCTTCCTTATTTAATAGGTAAAAATATATAATTTCTTATCTCTCACCTTGTTGCCTTCTTACACACTGAAAATATCTAAACTTGAAGTGTAATCGCTGCGTGGATCCTTTTGGTCTCACTTCCCAAATAACTATATGACAATGCTCCAGCAGTTCGAATCTTAGGCCATTTAGGGTTCTTGACTGAATTTTGCTGTTCATAAAATGCACGAGTACTGACAGCTAACGTGCCTCAAGTTTACTACACGTAGTGGTGGCTAAAAAAAGGAAGCTTTCGTAAAAGCCCGTAGAGCCGACTAATATAACTTGCTGCGGCGCTTTTCAGCTTCCTTGGGAAGTATATTACTGTCACCTTTCAAACGATAAAGAAAACACCGAAAATACAATAGAAATGCTTATTATCAGAGGGTAATAGATAAACATACAGTTCCTCTACAGCAAAAACCCTGCCATAGCTTTATATATACATAGGTTCATTAATTACTTATGACCGCTGGCCAATAACGAAGAATAAATAACTTATACTATTAATGTTCTTGTTTGGTTACACACAAACACATTCAAAGATAGCACTGCCGTTAGTTTAAACAACAAAATTAACTTCTAATGCTTCATTATCTCTCTTTATTGCTTACTCCCAAGTTAGCGAAGTAATAACATCTGTTGATCACCAGCTGAACGACTACTACACACTACTTAAAAGTCGGCAACATTCACAACATCGGAAACTCATTAATTGTTATTGTTTTCTCTTTTTCAAAACGCTTTCACGTGTAATAAAAGAAAATGACCAAGAAAAATAAATAAGAATACAAATACTCGCTAAAGTTCTCACGTCTTGTAGGGAATATACACCGTAAAATGCTCGCTCATCTTACAATTGATACCAAGGGATATAACAATTGCACAACTGACTTCTATTGTTGTAACGGTATATATTTTCCCTCCTCTATTTTGCTCTCTCTCTCTCTTTGTCTTGCAAACACCCACACCTACGCACATATACATTTTTTCCCTTCTTTTATACTACAGGCATGCAGTGACATGGAGTGAATTTTCCAACCCAATAAATCTTAAGTGTTTGTTGAGTACAAAATGTTTAAGGGTGCCATTAATGACCTGTGTTACTGCTGATTGTCAAGTATTAATGTTGTAAACCGATACCAGAAAAAAAAGAATACTCTCATCCCACAATAGTGCTTGTTGCCATGGTAACAAACCTATGAGCATGTGTGTATTTTATGTGAGCAATGATACAGCAGTAGTTTTTTTTTCTTTCCTCATAGTCGAAAGGATATGTGAAGTTAAGCTCGGACAAAATGTGTGTGCCAGTGGCTAAAAAAAAGCACGCTTTTTAGCGGTCGTTGGGATTTTTTACGTGTGAATTGAAAAGCTAACAGCACCGTGTGAGTTTCAACAATCGCTGGGGTCACTGATTGAAAAGCCACAAAGCAGACCTCCGTCCACCCCTACCTCCTATCCACTCACGAAAAAAGAAATCAATACGTAAGTCAATTTAGCGTAGATGGTTTGTAGCTTACAACCCATATGAGCTTGCTTTTAAAAAAAGGAGAAAAACATTTAAAAAAGTAAAAAGGCAAGACTATTTGCTTCGAAAGTGTTGGCCAATGCAGTGAAAATGAGTACACAAAACATGTTCATTTGATCTTGCGCAAAGTAATGAATGGGTGGGTATATGGCAGTATTTAAAGCATAACAAAATATCATATTTTTGTATAGCTAATGGTTGAAAAATTCTCTACTTGAAGCTTAGACTGTACTTCAGAAACTATTACACGACCTAGTAAATTCGTATAGATATATCTATAAATAAAATCGCACTTTTGACTCTTCGAAACAAATTAATATTCTATGAGTTGAAACTTTTTAGAAAATTATTTCCGACGTTTATCACAAGAAATAAATACATATATACATAAATAAGCCGATCTGTTTATAGCTTTATTTATTTGCATGTTCTCTAATGTCTCAGTGCACACAACCGCCGTTAGTTTTAAAACAAAATTCAAGATTAATATCATTCATCAGCAAAATGAGTTTATATTGCATGAATGATTTTTCTATAGTATAAAAGATGAAACTTTAGTCCATCTTTGTTAAATATGCTTAATTTTGGAGCTAAAACCAACCAAATTTGGCTCTACATCGACAATAATTATGTATTATCTCGACAATGATTGAAGTAAGTCGTGTCAGTTTAGAGAAAGCCAATTGAAGTTTTATTTAAGGATTTTATTGGGGAATTTATTATGACTAACAAATTAACCTTAAAAGGCATATTCTTTCAAAGTATTTAATTGCGAAGGAATTGTGATGCTTAGTAAATAAATTAACCTCCAGACAGCTTCTCTTCCTAATCATGCATTTCTCTGCACTACAACATTTTGAAATAATTCCAATGGTAGTTTTTGAAGGATACGGTTTACATCAATATTTGTTAAGTAACAAGAAATCGCTATCCTTAGGTGCTTCTAACTTCGCAGCTAATCACTTCCCAGATAGGTTGTATGGTCAGTTACGTGCTGGAACTTTACGAAATTCAATCTTCAAGTATTGCTGTTTATTTTTTAATCACCCTGTACATCTATACAATTTCTGAGACGATTCATTCACTACAGATATGAAAAAAATGTAACGAAGGAACAAAAGGATTATATGCTTTTAGTACATATTTACAAGAAGAGGCACTACCAAACCCAAAACTTCTTCAAAGGAAAAGATAGCTAAATATAAGAATTGGTAAGGTATTACTAAAAAAAACTTTCCTAGAGAAAAGAAACCTGTTCGTGCGACGAAGACATAAACCAAGCAGAAGATGAGGAAACATACGACAGAGGAAGGCGAAAGTTCTCCAGATAGGAACTCTCCGGTTTCTGCAGCCTATACACTTTCAATTGAGGATTTTCCATACCTTAATGGATCCAAAACTCCTTAACCACCTACCTCTAATTCACCTCTTAACATATCGCTTACGGACTCACCAATGATATTTCAAAGCAACACTCAAACACAAACATTACAGTTGAAATGACTGAACAAATAGAATCAGTAGGAGACATATGAACAGAAACTAACAAAATATCAGAGAAAACAGAAACATTCAAATTGATGCAAAAGAATGAAAGCAGGGAATCAAAAACGGTCAGGTAATGAAAAGATACAAAATATGTTATAATAATACGAAATATAGCTATTGATCTGATCAATCCATTAAAGCTACGCAAATTAATTAAGGTCAGACTACCAAACCAAATATTTGTGTTACGATTTGCCAACACAAAACTACTAGGATCCAAACCATTTTTTTATTTAAAAAAAACAAACAAAAAGACAGATTTCTTAGCGCATTCACAGAAAGAATTTGGATCAAAAGCAGGGTTAATAGTTTTGAGGAAAAATAGAGAAACACAAAATCTCACAAACAAAAGTACATTTACATGTATAATAAGGGGGAGTCTTATAAAAATGAAGATCCAAAAGAACTTCTGAAATTGGAAAAGCCAACACAACAAGGTAATAATAACCGATAGAGACCCACTACCTCTGATTAGATTTTTTTACCACAGATCCAAACGTCATAAGCAGACTCATAAATAATGGATTCACTATAGTCTATATTGCAGGTAAAAAAAACCTTTGGTAATCTTTATTTTTATATGGACCAGTTTAGTAACTTTGGACTTCGGTCCGTAACGATTTGCCTTTAGCTGTTAAGTGTTAAAATCCACACCCATGCCCCTGCCGGGTCTCGAACCCAGGACCGTTGAGTCGATAGCCTACCGCCGCAGACCGCTCGACCATCAGGCCGGCTCTATCTTGCAGGTATTCGATTGAACAATCACAAACAACTGGCTGACCACTTCCATGTAGACTATGTCTTCAATACCATCAAGGCAAACCATGCTCAAAGGAGCCTTATGTTTCAAATGTGGTAAGAGCCATCAAAGCTCCACGTGCAAAATCACACCCAATAGAAACTATTGTGGAACATCCAAAAAAGAAAGGGCGCAGGACGGCAACATTAAACTAGCCGTTCCGATCAGTGCAAGGCCAACCAGCTACAGCTAAAAAAAATCAGTACTAGCAATTCAAACGTAGAAAATTCACTTTACGCCGATCTACTTACAAATAACCAAACCAGCACTGACACAGAATTCATAGACAAATGAAAGTTCAACAATCACAACAGTGAACATAGAAAAAATCATAACAGATGCAATAAACTATCATAAATAGGGTATAAACAGCACTAGCACTAACCTTCTCTAAAGAGAACTTCACCAAACTCAACACAGCTATAAAAAACCTATGATGAATTGCTCGATTGTCGTATAAAATATTATTAATTAAATCGGTGGATGGACATGTATACTTAGGTACTGAAGACTATATCAAAAAATGAAAAGTAAATACTAAAACTGCTCAACCATGAAACCAAGATGCGGATAATAATGGCTAATACAACAAAAGAACTTGATACATAAAAACTACAACTCACTAAAAATTACGTTTATAATCATCAGCGGCATCCGGGATTTTTTTTTATGGAACATTACAATTGGCACAAGATCGGAAAAAATATATTATAATTATCAATTAAACTAACTTGGCATCTAAACTATGGCTTAAAGCAAAATGATTCAACGTTTTTCGTAATAACAGACTGGAAGTTAAAGCACGAGTTGAAATATTAGTTACGAATTCAAGCTCAACTAATAACACTCCCACACCTTTTACAGGACAAAATCAACATTCTTCAATTAATCGATTTAATAATTATAAAGATTCCATTTATATTGCAACAGTATATTTAAATTTGCATATCATTTCTAAAATACCTTGAAAAATTCAAAACATCTGATTTTGGTAGCTGACCTCAATAGCCAACACCACATGATTGAGAGTAATAAAACGGATGAAAACGAAAGGCCTAATTTCTATATTTATTACAATCTCCGCTTATAAACATCAATATTGAGCCACTAAGATTTCCAAGAATTTCGGAAACAGTTCCAGACAAAGACATTATTCTTCTTTAACCCACAATGCACAACAAATTTGCACACAAGGAAGTCAACAAGAAACTTCTTCACGACCACGATCAAATAATACTTACAATTCGATTCAAAAATCGATAAAACCAATTACAGAATAACACATACAAACTTAAAAAAGTGGACTGGAACCAATACAGATATAAATTAGAAAATAAATTACAGCAAAATTCAATTACCCATAATGGACATTACCAATTTATATAGCACGAACGATATGTTGGATAGATGTGTATCACAAGAACTAAGCAGCAACAATCTTGGCATATTCCCGCTGTTCAACGTTCGAATCAAGTTAAAAATTAGCCAGCCATATGGTCTAACATGGAGGTGGTGTCGACAGTCCCGGCCTTAGATAATTTGGCTATCTTAGTCATACTCATACATAATATATGACCTTCAAAAGAAGTATTGTATAAACGAGGATATTGCCCTAATGTGGAGTGTTATAAGTGTTGTCATGTCGAATCATTAATGCATAAAGTGATGGGTTGTGATTCTCT
>JAGDQP010039696.1:1998-12578 GCA_022664845.1 Lepisma saccharinum | reverse complement strand
GCCGTCACACTCACTCCACATAACCGCGCACCAACAATTTGCCCTCTTTGAAACTCTGAGAGGTCTCCCATTTTACACTACCTCCGTCTGCTGCAGCCACTGCACACTCCTGTTCCACGACGCCTGACGTAGTATGGAGACCGACCTAACACACCACCACCAGCAGTCCGGCGCTGCGGTCGCCACGACACCACTGCCAACCCATACATCTGACGTGTTGCCAACTACAGGTGTTTCCATTATTCTGATAAGCATCTGTATTTGGTATTCAGATCTGTAGGCCTGACCGTCCTGAACTCTAAGCTGTCCAAGTCAATAAGTTGTCTAGTCAAAAAACTGTTAAATCACTTCTGAATATTGTCCAGTCAATCGTTAGTAGAAGGAAAGTCTACTGTTTAAGTTATTTCAAGTATAATTTCAAATCGTGCAAAAGTGTTTCAAGTCATTTCTACTTCGTTAATTAGCTAATTATCAGCATAAGGTCATAATAAACGAAATAGGTCATGCTCTGTACGCTTTGCCTTAAATAGGTAAGTCAAAGCGCAAGTCAAACCGTATTAATTGTCATCTTAATTACTCCATCTTTCTTTATTGTTGTTGTTTTACTTTTCTGTTAATAATTTTATAGTAAAATGTTCAAAAATAAATTGAGCTTAAGCTGCTTCCAGGTAATAACTTTCCCTGCCTCCCTTGTAACTGGTTAATAAGTAAATCTCCAACAGTAAAAATGGTCTCATGATCCATTGCGTATTTGTAGTTAAAATATCTTAAAGGTAAAATGTGCCCCTTTTAGTTCTTCAGGTAACTAATAAGTTCCGTGTCACTCCCTTTCTTTTGCAAAATAAAAGGCAAGTTCCAAACCAACAAACTGAAACTTCAGCTCCGTACCATTAAAGGACAAGGTCCCCCAACACGCAATAATACTGAAAATGGCTTATTCCGGCAGCCATGTTGGATTTTCCTTCTATATATACAAAATGGACTGCCCAAGTGTCTATCATCATTGGATAATTTTATTAATGAGACTTTACGATTAGACACCAACGCCATAACTCTTGTTGAAATAATTCCAAAAATAGGTCACTTATATACTAGAAATCGCATGTTCCAGCGGCCATATTGGATTGTCCCATCCGCATGGCCCTAAATGGACTACCCAAATTGCCATCATCATTTTTCCTAAAACTTGCGTCTTAAGCTATACAATTATATTATTCACAATATTGTTTTGTCAAACTGCACACGGAAGAGGAGCAGGGGCCATAAACACTACATCCCGATCTGTGCCAAAATATACATAACTGTAAATACAATTTTAAAAATGCTCATATTTCCATTATTGTCCTATTATTGAACTTTGCTCATGTCTTCTCGACTAAAATGTCATTATTTTTTGAGAGTTTTTTTTTAAAAAGGAGGTAACGTAATTTTTTTTATTCAAGGTAAAATGGTCAATGTTCAAGGTCAAATTTTTAATTTCATAGGGAGAGGCAAGTGTTGCATATCAAATGAAAGTTCTGTCTAAGACCTTCACAGCAAGGCAAGAATCACATCTCTATCTTAATTAGGACAAAAGTAACACACGTTTTAAATAATCAGTACTACTCATAGTTTCGCAAAAAAATTTCAAAGTTTGAGTTTGTAACTCCAGAAATATATGACATAATAAGACTACAATATTTTATTTTTGGGTGCTTCTCATCACGCCTTACTAACACAGCAAAATTCCTAAAAATCTGAGATGGTGAGGTGATTTTCTTCCGTTAACTGTGTTGATCTGACGTCATGTCATAAATTCGTCTCACTCTATCTCAGATTCTCTCGAATACACATACAGATTGTATAAGCACATTATTTTAGTTACCAACATTCTCTTTTCAAAAGTACTATTTTTTTGTCACCGGAACGACACACAGCAATAAAATCCAAAAGTAATTTAAATTTTAATCGCAAATAACACCCACAATCTAAATCGTCTAAATCTTTGAAGAGAACCCAAAGGTGTGCTTAACATAAACTTACGTCATTTAACCTTTCTTTACGTTGCAATTAAAATATACTGCTTGTGTAAATCAATAGATTATGCAACAAACTAGAGTGCTGAAGTACACCCTAACTCAAGCCCAGGTAACCGAAAAAGTCTATACAAAAGCAGATTCCATATTGTCTGTACGTACTCACTTAATGTAGAAAATGTAATATCTACTTACGCTGTATCCATAAGGGAAAAACAACAACACATTAATCACATATTGATTGCATACTTATGACTGATTTATTAACATCGTTCATCTTATTATTGCCTTAATACGAATCTACTTACTAAATCTGAAAGCGTATTTATACTTGTATTACAAAGTCGTTGATATTCAATTCGTACTAATTAAGACCAGAATCTTCGCCAATTTGTGGGCTCTTCTGTACTGTTAAACCATACTAATCCGTTTGATATATAATAATGTCAACGTACGCCAGCAGACTGATCTCTAACAACATAGTTAGATCCTTATATGCACTTTGCACATTGAATAATAAAGTTAATTATTTCAAAGAATGGTAGTATCATTGCAAGTGAAATGGGATAAGAACCCACATTTTTATATTCTTTATGGGAGCGTTAGTCTTCACACTGTTATTGACAGACCGATCATTAACGCATCCGTATGAACGTCAGTGAACGTTTGTCCTGTCTTTCTGTCCGTCACCCTAGATCTCTGCTAAGTCCGACAGAGTTGAGCCATACACCGTTCGATTCGGATTCGGGAAAATTATCAGTCTGACTCTAAATCTGGCAGGTCCTTTTCAATTTCATAGTATTCTCCATTTGTGCCCCACCTAGTTCTCAGTACCTACAAGTTACAAAGAGATGATCTGCACACCGTTGGATTTGTTATCGTCTGAGACGGTGAGAAAAACTATGAATGTGACTCTAAATTTGTCACGTCCTTTCGAATAGCTTAGTATTCCCCAATTGTGCCCCCTCCTAGATCTCAGTAACTACAAGTCACACAGAGATGAACAATACACCGTTGGATTCGTCATGGTCTGAAACTGTGGAGAAAATTATCAGTTTGACTCTAAAACTGGCAGGTCTTTTGAATCACTTAGCTTTTCCCATTCGTGTCCCTCGTAGGTCTCAGTAATTACAAGTCACCCAGTGATGATCAATAATACACTGCTGAATTCGTTATGGTCTGAAACGATGAGAAAGCTATGAATGTGACTATAAATCTGGCACGTCCTTTCGAATCGCATAGTATCCTCAATTGGTGCACCTACTATATCGCAGTAGCCACAAGTTCTACAGAAATAGGCCATACACCGTTAGATTAGTCATGGACACCGGTGGGAAAATCTATGACTGATTCTAAAACTAGCAGGTCCGGGCCCCGCTTAGTAATTTTCATTTGTCCGTATGATTTCGACTCTAAAACTGGCAGGACCCGACATTCGTTTAGTAATCTAGATTTGTCACTATGACTTTTGACTCTTTCTCTTGGATACGTTCTAAGAACATTTGAATTTATGTGGGGGCGCTTTCGTTTTCTCTATAATAAAACCATTACTTGCCTTGTTGATATTTATGAACGTGTAAAATTCCTATACAATGCATAAAGTCCACATAATTGCAGGATGGACCGGTACTGTGTGATTCTGCTTGCCCACGTTCATTCTGATCTGTACAGCCACTTACAAAGATAAATGGAGGTTGGAATTGTAAGAAATAATAGTTTTTTCCTCCAGGAGAACCGTTTCAGTGTACGCCTAATAGTTAGACAATCAACATAACAGTACAAATATGCACCAAAACATTGGATGCCAGAATATTCTTCCAATTGTAGGAAGAAAGTTGAGACCTTCAGCATCATTTAGAGTACCACGAGAGAAATCCGTGGGTAGAAATCCCATTTTTGTCTTGTTCAAACACACACACATACACAGATATATAGATAGATAGGTAGGTAGAGAGAGAGAGAGAGAGAGAGAGAGAGAGAAAAAATATAGATAGATAGAGAGAGAGAGAGAGAGAGAGAGAGAGAGAGAGGAAATTGTTCCATGTGTTAGATTTGACTTAAGTATTACGGTGTTGGAGTTAACGCCCTGTTGCTTAAATAAGCATATATACTGCAAATTTTCAGTGAAGGTAACTCCGAGACCGTAACATATAGGTAAAATTCAATACGGGTATGACTTTCTGGAAATACTTAGTATTGCTTGATAATGTCACACGATCCACTTGCCATTTGGAGAAAAAAGACCTCCATCCAATATGGCGTATTTCAAGATGGCGATCACTTTGATCATCTACTTCAAAATCTAGTCATTTCTCACCATTCTACATTTGTATACTGCAATGCTTGGTTTCCTTGACAATTTGTGCACTACAAGGCTGTACTGCGACAGTAGCCTATAATGCTTATCTTCCTTTGTGAGAAAATTGTATGTGAAGTGACTTAAATATTTTCAACTTCAGCACTCGAAATACAGTCATGACACATGGTATTAAGAGGAAAGTTTTTTCATTGTTAGCCAGTGATATTTATTGCAACTAGATTAAACTATGCTTGATAAAGACGAGGTCTAATATTAAACACTATCTAAGGCGTCTAGATTTTTAAAGTAGCAAAACGGTACATTTTACTAACTTTCCTAACGAAAAAGAAAACGTGACGTAATAAAATGACAAAATGAATACACTGTAATGTTAGATCATTGACACTGATGTTTTAACACTAATAAAAATAGAGTAAACAGCAACTTACGATACTTATCCCGGATCGTACGCAACATGTACCATACTGGGACAAATGAGAAACATTTTTACGTCAAGGTAAAACGCAAGAAATTCACTGAATAATATGTGCAGATTTGAGAAAGTGCAAAATGCGTATTCTTCCTGCACCGCAACGATTAGGAAGCCTTTCGTTTTTAGTTAATAGTCCAGTAAAATAGTATTTTGTGTTGTTTGTTATTAATATCGATATTATAAGTTATCATCATGTTCATACTTCTATCAAAGTATTTGATTAACGTTTAAACATTTTTAACGGTTGTATTTTTGTTGTTTTTAGCCACTGAACGAGTGTATCAAAATACTAATTCGTATTGAACATTTCAAAGGTATTCTTGCACAAGGGACAGCAAGGAGCTCTGTACAATAACGTTGGTAGAAAATACGATCCAAATGAGACAGGCGTACAATACTCTTATGTTGACTGGGTAGCAACATTGGTCTCCACTAAAGTGAGGTGTTGAGTTGCAGAGACAAAAGTGCTTTTTGTGGTAATTCTATGCCGATACGTAAGAGAATTAAGTGATGTTGACACCAACAAATTCAAACGTGATACTGTAATTCACACAATCGCCAAAAAACTGGACATTTTGGTGTCCCATTATACGTCTGAAAAAGGTCGGGACAGAGGCTTAGAAAAGGGTACTTTTCCGGCTATTACGGAATGTCTTGTCACCTTAACGCTATCATTTTCGGGGTTCTATTAAAGGATGAGGCTACAGAAAAGCATGCGGCGCCACTCTACAGTGAAGCGGGCTCTCTCCAGCAATCAATTTACCATCCATAGTAGTTGGATAACACGAAAGTTTATAACGAAATACTATAGGGACAATATGTATATGCGTCTTCTCTTTTCTGATGCAGTTCCACAGAATTGATTTTGTTAATTAACCTCTTTATTTTTATCTTATATCCGCACACGCTCGAGCATTGTTTGGGTTCATATCCAATACGTTTAAGTTCTTCACACGTGTTGATCAGTGAAGTATGATAGCAGGCCTATCGTGTTGGGGTCTAACATACAGCAGCATTTGTCATTGTTTTTATGCCTTTTGTGGCCCGTCGCTGAAACGATCACGGACGCTCAGGAGAAACCAATACTCATTGTCCAGCACACAAAAGAATCAAGTTTCTGGAACAGATGTTTTCGTTCTTTTTTGAAGTACTGTTTCCGAAAGACAATACTTAAATATGTTGTGCCCAGGACAAAGAAATAAGATTTCAGGTGGATTTGTTTTCAGCCTAAGTAATTGTGTAAGCTGGAAGGACCGTGATCAAGCATTATCGGAAGGTTCGTCGAGTGTTTTTGTATATCTGTATTAGCAAAGTTTCCTATGCCGCAACTAAAAAGCAAAAGAAGAGAAAAAGTCGGAATTCTTGGCGGCAAGAAATAAGTCAGCGCCGCAACTTGTCTTATTCGCTCTTTATTCCAAATGTTGTACCTAGCGACAGTCGAACGGGAGACGTCGAGTTAGAGACCACGCAGAAGTTAGTCCGTCTTCTAAAAGGTTTCAAAACCAAGGTATTTTCTATTTAATACGTATACATTTAAAGTGTAGCAATAGCCGTTAAATTAAGCTTCGATTCTTAGCGAAAAAGATTGTGTTAGCTCTCCTGTAAAAGGCTATAAATTAAAGTGCATCTTTATCAATATAGTACAGCTATGAAAGGTTTCTATTCTACGATTGTAAAGAAATATAGATGTGTGCAGTGAGAACGTTTTACCACATTCTTACGTAATAAAGCTGCGAGTTTTCCCCCACGACCACGTACGCAAATTTTCCAAGATAATCTTATACTTAATGTTGGTAGTCTTCTTATCAAAATTTTATCATCTTCATATGATGACCAAATGGAAGCGTGTCATCGACACGAGAAGTGTTTTATTTTCCATAAAGAATAGTTGCTGAAATAACTGGCAAATACCAACTTAGATAGAAAACGCAAACAACGATCCATCCCTTCGTCCTACACTTCCACTACCCAGGAACAGAATCACTCTTCAAATGATGACCAGCAAGAAATTCACCAACAAGAAGTTTTAGGTATTCACTCCCCAGAACGATTTCATCCTGCATATGGTCTATCGTCATCTGCAAAACAGAGCATTTATCCAAATGCCAATTCTACCAGTGAACATGAAAACGAAATGGAAGTTGAAAGTTGGACCTCCAATCTCATCACCTTGCTACATCACACAAACTTAATGATTCTGCAGTATCACTAGCTACTCACAATCGATTCAAACCTCTTGAAGATGCTGGAGGTAATGCCAAATGTAATGCATTCAGCCAATGCCTTCAGTCAAATCTAAAATTAGTGTTGTCAAACTGCCACCTCCCTACATCTACGGAATCAAGAACAAACTCCAATTCACTAGAATCTTATCTGCAGTCTATCAGGACAAACGAACCATGCTAAAGATTATGTAAGATTCCAACCCAGCAACAGATCTGATTATGACAAATTACTGGCCCACTGTCAATATCAAAATTGTAAATATTCTACCCAACTTCCCAAACAGGTTCGTCCTTTCAAGGTAGTACTTCGAAAGCTACCCGTGGACACGCTGCCGCAGAACATTTTGGAGGACCTGCATGACCTTGGTTATACCACCAGTGAAATTACGCAAATGTATTACAAAGACAAACAAACCAAAGAGCGCATTCCATATCCCTTGACTTCTTATCTAATAGTGTGGATAATAAGGCAATCTATAAGCTGAAATACTTAAGGTAGCCAGTTCAAGTTGAACCGTATCATCCTCCTGAAATCCTACAATTCTATATCTGTCAGTGTTTGGGACGATCTAAGAAAACATGTTTTTTTGTGATCCGTTTGTGTTAAATGTAGGGATGCCCACATTACCAAAGAATGCAAGAAAAAACTTGAGATTCCTGCATATTGAGGATCATCCCGCAAATTACCGCGGATGCCAACTCTTCAAAAATGCGTTAGAACAACGTCGTGCTCAACGAACCAAAGTGCCCTCTTCTGCTACTTCAGCTTCTGCAGCATCAGGAAGCAGTAAATCTTCCGTTCAAGCTACTGGTACTACTGTCAATCAGCAGTTCTCTACTCCAGCTAAAGTAAAATCTCCTGCTACAATCAGCAAATCTCAATCATCTGCAACTAATGCTAGGTCAATTCCTCCTAGAACAATGCACAACTTACTTCTTCCTCCACTCCTGATCAGCAGTCTGCTACCTCATCTTATGAGACTCATACTACTGGTTTCTGACTATCTGATCTATCTGGACTTTCCAACACCATACAGACTGGCTTCAATCTTTTAAACGACTTTTTCAAGGTTTAAGCTTACAGAAGATATTAACCCATGCCCAACAAGGGCTCTCCACTCTTTCACCAGATTCCGGTCTGCTTACCACTCTCTCTACAATTGTTCAAATTATTATATCTATCATTGATGATGGCACAGACTAAACAGCCTCTAGAACGTCAACTGCGCATTACCTTTTTAAACGCTGATGGAGTTTGTTCTCGAAAACGTTTTGTTAAATATTTTCTCCAAGAACAGAACATTGACATTCTTCTGCTTAACGAAAGTCACCTTGAACCCTATCATCGATGGAAAATTAAACATTACCATATTTTCCGCACGGATCGCCCTGGTCTTAAAGGAGGTACTATCATTTTCTTTAAAGATTATTTGCCTATCGAGCCGACACACTTTCCCAAAAATGGCGGCAGGCCTGACGTTCTTGATATGACTCTCCTTAAAGGAATTGTAATTACAGACGGCCGTCATGCCATACCTGCTTTAGATTCTGATCATATACCGGTCATCATGGATACATCCTGAACATCCAGCGTCATCACTCCATAGAACAACCTTTCTTATGCTGTGACCCCCTTTCACCATGCCTTCTAGCCAGCGACCCGCTTTCACCACGCTTTCTAACCGTCGACCCACAATTATTTTATTTTGTGTAATATTTGCTTTTCATTTCAAAACATAACAGTTTATTTATTGTATTTATCCTAATTATATTATCCAAAACTACTCAACAAACTACGTTATCTTTGGAAATTATTAAATAAATCAAGCAAAATAAAATAATTTATTTGATATTTATTAGTTTTAACCTACAAAATCCTAGTTAAAATTATTTTTTGCCTTCCCTCTCGAGCCCTTGCAAACATCCTGCGACCCTCAGGTTGGGAAACCCTGCCGTAGAGAATCGCCAACAACCACCTGTTTACATCACTGATTGTGACCGTTACTGTCAACTTATAGCTCATACTACTGACACTAGCTCAGTTCTCCGGATGACATTCAACAAGCTACTGAAATTATCACCATTGCAATCAAACCTGCCTCATACGTCACTACATCTTCCACACATCAGTCACCTTCTATGTTGCAAATTTCACCAGAACAGTTACGACCGCATGCTCTTATTGCCTTAAAGCGATGGCACGTAAAAGTTGGCAATCTACCAAGCATCCTCAATACAAAATACTTTGGAATTCTCTAGCACGTCGTGTAAAACTTCATCTACAGCGTCTTGCCGTAAGTGCTTGGTCTGTAAAATTACAGCAACTTACCGAACCTAACCATGAGTTCTGGACTCTCGCGAAATCGTTTACAAAACCTAACCAGAAAACAATTAATCGACTTCTACATGGATATCAAGGACTTGTCTACACCCCTAGTGTAAAGCAGAAGCACTTGCTGAACAACTGCAAAAACAATTTATGATTAATGCCGACTCGTACGATGAAGATACCATTACCACTGTCCATCGCTACCTGCGCTCAAATTCTTTTTACCATCTTTTCGATCCGGCTACCCTCATCACTCCACGTGAAGTATAACATATCATCAAGAAACTACACAATCGCCGTGCTGCTGGACCTGATAAAATTTCACCGTTGGCTTTGAGACATTTAACTCGCAAAATACTCGTGCTGATTACCAGACTTTCCAATGCCATCTTACAACATAATTACTTCCCTCCGCAATGGAAGTTTGCTAACATTGTAATAATACCAAAGTCTGGCAAGGACTTACTGTGTCCGTAAAATTATCTACCCATCAGTCTACTTTCCACCCTCAGCAAAGTGTTTGAAAGATTGATTTATGCACGTTTCAACGAACATGTACAAGATCAAAATTTATTACCCAACCACCACCAATTTGGCTCCAGATCGCTGCATGACACCACCGCATAATTAGTACGAGTAGTCGAAGAAATTACTTTGCAGTTTGACAGCCGAGGACACATCCTAGGCATCTTCCTGAACACCTCCAAGGCCTTCGATCGTATTTGACATAATGGACTTATATACAAATTATGCAACTGGGTTTTCATGATCAGTATCTCCGCATCCTCAAATCCTGTATACAAAATCGCAGTTTCTACGTCAGTTACCAAGGACATGACTACCATTCATCCCATCACTGCCGGAGTACCACAGTGATCCGTATTAACGTCTCTTCTTTTTAATCTCTACACTTTTCATCTTCCTTCTCACTTGCACACCACGCTTGCTACCTTCGCAGACGACACGACCATTATCGCTTCCTCACGCAATCTTAGATACTCTCATCTTTATGCTCAACAGCACCTCGCTTCATTTGAGAGCTGGCCTACTCAATGAAGGATGAAACTCAATGCTGAAAAAAACATTGTTGTCCACTTTTCCAACCGTCGCTCTCGTCAACTGCCACCTCTTACGCTCTACTTTGGTACACAACTCCCGTGCAGCCTCTATGCCCGTTACCTTCAAGTCGACTTGGATAGAACTTTACTATTTCAACTCC
>JAGDQP010039695.1:5559-17612 GCA_022664845.1 Lepisma saccharinum | reverse complement strand
TGCCATACAACAGAAAAACTTCTGGGACCATTACTACGTTAATTTACGCTGCCGAACGATTCTTTGCGGTCTGCCGTATATGCCAAACATTACTTTCTTTAAAAAGGTAACCTTGGCGAAGTGGTACATTATTCTGAAAGTATTTATATGTATTTACAATGTTGTTTTATCATTTCAGATTTCAGAGAATGCTTTACGAGAAATCATGTTATGAAATATTAAGTAATAGAAAGTGAAAATTTGCATTTTAGGGGAAATATTACTTTAATATATTTCGAAGTGTTCTTAAGTAAAAGATCCATGTTCGAACTGTGAAATCATTACCCTTTTAGATGACATGCTAAAAGAGAATAAAAATTAGCTGAATTGCAAGCATCTTCGTATTTATTGCACTTGAACTCTGTACAAATGCGGTGGGGATCCATTTGAACGTGTTGGTTTGGATCCCATTTTAACAAAAAATATCTTTAAGCTACTTGTTTAGAAGCTTTTAATTCACTTAGGATGTAAACATCAAACAAAAAGAGAAACACAAAATAAAATTTTTACCTTAATAATTCTTTTTCAGTTTATTGTTTGAATTTGAATTTATCAGGGCTTGATTTACATGGCCTTTAGGTATGAAAGACTCAGGCTGGCTAGGATAGAAGAGACGAAAGGATGCGGAATGGAGTCTGCCAGGACCTACGTTGACGGTACTATCCCGGTATTTGACTAGTATGATTCAATTTATAGCGTGTAAAAGTTTAAAAGCTATTATCTGGCTGCATATCTACTGAAATTCAAAATTAATTATACTTTTCGTAATAGACTCAAAGTTCCATCGAAATGATATGTCACTTGAAGCACTTGAAGCATGGTGCCTTTGACTTGCCACTAAACAGCAGCAAATGGTGTAGAACGACCAAAGATATCATGATAATGTTATCAGCATTTATCTTCTACTGCAGTGGTATTCAACCGCGAGTACGCGAAGACATCTTACTAAGGGTACAGAAGACTTAAAATAAGCATATACATTTTATTATCTCATGGAAGATCAGAGTTACAGAAAAAAAACCTTTTTAGAGAGAATTTGTAACGTGCGCTTTATTGCACTTTTCAATATTTCCTTTGCATTATATTACCCTTTATGTTCTTATTGGTCATCACATTTCCTTTCATTTTCAATATTTGAGTTTCCTCTATTCGTCTACAGTACTACAATATTTATGGAAAGGAATGATTTTTATCACCGCGGTAGGTCATGTTTAAGGCAGGAAGGGTTGGAGACATTTGCGATTAATTGCTCGGGGTGGAATCATGATGTGGTGCCTGCAGTTTTGTTCTGTTTGGAGTCATTGATCTGATTACAGGTTATAAAAGCCTCTGGAAAAGGAATTGGTAGCATGAGTTTGATCTTTGTAGTCTTGTGCGTTGGGGCAGCAGTTTTTTAGTTAACGTACGTTTAAGCGAAGTGCAGAGAAAATTTTTAACATTTTTGATGTTGGTGTCGGCAAATGTAACAGCAGCTCTTCCTGTCTGGAGTACTTACAACCAAACTTTACGGACCAACTCGATGAAGCCAAAACTTGGTAAACAATCGAGGAAAATATGAGGACAAACCAGCTGAACTTTTCATATTCAAATCAGAAAATTTAGGTACAATTTCTTCATACGTACAAATTTAGGTACACTTTTTAGTACGAATTAGCATTGCTACCTGTAAAAAGGTAAACCGCCTTTTACCGCGCTAGAGTGTAGTTATTATTCCTGATGCTCTGATTCACATAAGGTGTTCGACAAACATATGCTAAAGTAATGAATACCACTCCAAGTTCTGACACAAATGTATGACGTAGAGTTCATGCCATGGCAGAAAATGTTGAACAAAGTGTAGAAACCATTAAAATGGACAAAATATTATAGTTTACTAAAATATAAAATTTAGCGGCACGCATTGTAAGTATTATGAAAACTACAAATATATAATATTTAGAAATACGAAAATTATATATTTATTGTTTACAAAATATTTTAATTTCAAATTCATGAATCGATGGATTTTTCTGACGAAGTCAATCTACTTATATACATTCGGTATTTTGATGTTAAAAAAGGTTTTATTGTTGACGAAAGTCTGGGATATCGTAAATATGTACCAGAGCATTAGAAGCAATTGGAAGCTAAGGTCCTCTTCTCCCACCCCTTCTGCAACCACTACTTTCAACAGCTTGTCGAAAGCCGATATTCTTAAAAATGCGCAGAGCCTTCTCAAACATTTCCACGAAGTGTCTGCTATTCTCTCCCCCCTCTCTGTCCATATAGCTGGAATTAGTGAAACTTGGCTGAAACCGTCCCTTCAGGATTCATTGGTTAACAATGAAAACTATTCCCTCTTTAGAAATGATTGTGAGGGCAAAGGGAGAGGTATGATCGCAGTTTTCACTGAGAAGAGATATCAGTGTAAAATACTAGACCGGTCTCAAAACATGTCTTCCGCCTCTTCTGAGTACCTGATACTCGAACTTATAGCTACCGCCCATACAATTAATTTTATCTTATCTTATCGAACTTATAGTTCAATATGAACAGGTGTGTTTAGCCTGTGTCTACCAACCACCAGACACTAACTTTTAGTAATTTTGAAGACGCTATCAACAAATTTCTCCTATATTTTAATAATGCAATAATTATGCGAGATGTAAATTACGATCTGCTGTCGTCTAAAGACAATGTGTTAAAATTTAAAAAACATTGTACATTCTTTAATTCTCTCGTTCTGTCCATTTGGAGACACTCACAAAACTGATACAAGGGAATTCTAGATTGATCATATACTAGTATCAGATATGTTAAAAGTCAGGAATGTAGGACAAATTCCAGTATAAGCAAACATGACTTATTACATTTAACATACTCCGTGAAACTTGATAAATATGAACCACGAATAATAAAACGAAGGGATATAAAACACATAAACGAAAACGCCTTATTTCAAGATGTGAATTTATTGCCGTTTTATCTAATTTACTGTGCCTCATCGGTAGATCAAAAAGCAGATCTCTTTAATTCTTTTATGTAAGGTATCTACAACAAACACGGCCCATTGAAAGCCAAACCCTCCAACCCTTGGATGAACGATAATATTCTATCTCTAATGACGTTGCGGGATTCAGAGTACAGAGAGTATAGGAGAGCAGTGAAACACGACCTCACCAGATCCCAAGAAAAGCAGATAGAGTATCGTAAGTTAAGAAACCGCCGTAAACCAGAAATTCGAAAAGCTAAAATCGAATTTACCAAAGGATTCCTCAACCACACATCACAACCGAGAGAACTTTGGTATAAGCTCAAACTTTTGGGAATCGGTGTTAAAACCAAAAACATTCTTTTACCTCAAATACGATTAAACACTATTAAAGAACAGTTGCGCTACACGTCAAAAACTAGGAACTATACACAAAATGAAAACATTACAGACTATCCAAACATCCCCACCCCAAAAATATTATTTTAATATCCACTAAGTCACAGAACCGGATGTAATAAAAGCAATAGAAAGAATCAAATCATCTGCCGTTGAAGCCAAAGAACTACCCATTTGACTCATTAAAAATACTCCCTTATGTAATAGATGTTATTGTACAGCCAGTTGCAAAAATAAGTGGAATTTTTGAGTGCTAAGAAATAATAGTTCTTTGCTCCAGGAAAATTATTTCACTGTACGCCTAGTAGTTAGACAACCAACATTACAGTACAAATATGCCCCAAAACATGTCATGCCAGGATATTCCTCAATTTAAAAAGAAAGAATTTATTCATTCAGCATCATGTACAGAACCACGACGTAGATAGGCAAAAATTAAATTCTTGTCTTATTCAAACACTCATACAAACACAGAGAGAGAGAATGCATGGAAGAAGACGGGCAAAGGGCGAAAAAAACAGAGAAGAAAGCAAGGAAAGGGGGAAAATGGCGCAAAACATGGAAATAAATGAAAATTTAACGCTTATGAATACACAGTCTAAATGTCTCTCCCCATGGCCCCTTCGCTCTCTGTCTTGTGTTTCTCTCCCTGTGCGGGATAAATCTCTTTCAGTAGCAATCGCGAACATCATTTACAGCACCTAATTCCTAGAAGAAAATATTTGGATATCCGGTCGTGGAATCTAACCATAGAGCTTCAGAATGAGAGTCTGACAAGCTAACCACTTCACTACACAGATTATAACAAATGTGTTGTTAAATCAATAATTAACCTCGCTACTCTCAGCGGTTTATTTATACATATCCTTGATCCCACTTGCTGGAGGCGCGCTTATTCGCCTATCCCAACCGTGAGAATAAAAATTAATTTATTAGAAATACTGTGTTCAATGTGTTTTTGGCAGAAGTGGGTGATGTAAACGGTTGGAGATTTAAATACAGCACCGCGAGCATCATTTGCCAGCTGCCCAGCGTGGCGTATTGGTAGGATGATGGCTCAAGAAATAAAACACTGGTTCGATCCCCGGCGGGCGAGTGAGATTTTTTTAAAAAAAATCTAACATTTTAAAAGTTTTAATTTATAATTAATAATTCCTTTCTTGCATTTTCAAGATTGGTTTTAAAAGTGCAGTTTTTTAAGTTATTTTTCTTCGACTTGTGTTAAAAAATACTTTTTTAAATTCAAATTTTATTTATAATTGCCTTCTTCCATTTGTCGTTGATTATATAAAATTAGTGACCATGGGTTTAAGTAAGTCAGGTAAGGTTATCTTCGGTTATGTATCTTTACATTTTCGTTTCTTTCTTTCAAAATACATTTCCATATGTTTGTGAACCTGACCTCCGCTAACCTATAGTAACTATAAATGCATGAAAACAATTATTAATAGTAAATGTGAACACATCGTTACACATTGTAACAAACTTGGATACTAGAGCACAGGAATAATCGTTTGTAGCTATTCACAAAAGCTGTGGTAAGTGAAAAATGTAACGCAAATTCTATGACCCCCGCCCCCCTACTTTGTAAAGTATACTCGAATTCAAAGAAGGGTGCGCAGGTCCCAATTAATGGTGAGCATACGCAAAAGTGCTACATTGCGTATGCCCATCGCTGTGACCTGCTCCTCCCTGAGGCTCACGCCGCACACCTCCCTTCGGACGCACCTTACCCCCCTCCACACCTCAGACTTGGTTTATTAATATCTATCTTAGCTTACAGTAGCCTCTAATTGTATACCAAAGCAATTATTAATAAATATGACACATATAAATATATATATTGAAAGAAAAAAGAAGAAAAATATTGCCCCCGCCGGAATTCGAACCCGTGTTTTATTTAGTAAGCCAACAACGTCTTACTGTTTCACGAAGCTAGTATCTGGAAAATCATGGTTAGATCGTTGTATTTACAGTGGATGTCGTCGGAGCCTGTCACTATGACGTTGCAGGTGGCTTGCAATCTTTTTACTATTTTCATCCTTTACTATTGAGTGCGGGCTGTAAAATTTATATGATGGCTTTTTGGTTGGTGGGCCATCGATTCCGCGCAAAATTGCGTATGTGCCAGATTATCATCTCGGGAGTGTTCCTATTTAGTGGTACGGCTCGGGCATGAGTGTTTGTTTGTATTATTTAACTTAATTCTAACAATATCAGTCCATACAGGTTAAAGAGGTATATCAAATTGAACAAGTAAACCCCGCTTAGGGTGAACAAAATTTCAAACAGCTCTAGAGCGTTGGTTTAGAATTCGGAATGCCCTGGGATGATTCCAGCGGTCGATCATTCTAACTGAGGTTTCACAAAATTTTTCCTCACCCATACCAGGCAAACGCTGTGATGGTGCCTATAAATAGGCCCTACTCATCTATCTTCCAACACAATTTTGCCCGGAATCGATGGCCCACCAACAAAACAGCCATCATAAAAATATTTTGGGTCCACACTCAAAAGTTGAGGATGAAAATAGCAAAAAAGTTGCAAGTCATCACCACCTGCGACGTCATAGTGACAGGTTCCGACACCATCCACTGTAAATACACCAACCAAACCAGAATTTTCCAGGTCCTGGCTTGGTGCAGCGGTAAGACGTTGGCTTACTAAATAAAATACGGGTTCGAATTCCGGCGGGAGCAAGATTTTTCTTATCTTTTTCTTTCAAAATGTATTTTTATATGTTCATATTTACTGTTAATAATTGCTTTGGCATGCAAATAGAGGCTACCAAAAGCTGGGATATTTATAAATAAACCAGGTCAGGCCCGCGAGGTGCGCAAGGGGGCTCGATGCGTCCGAAGAGAGCTAGGTGGCGTTAGCCTCAGTGGGGCGTAGCCCTCGATTAGCGATAAGAAATGTAGCACTTTTTTTTTGCCGGCCGGGTGGTCGAGCGGTCTGCGGCGGTAGGCTATCGACTCAACGGTCCCGGGTTCGAGTCCCGGCAGGGGCATGGGTGTGGATTTTAACACTTAACAGCTAAAGGCAAATCGTGACGGGCCGAAGTCCAAAGTTACTAAAACTGGCCCATATAAAAATAAAGTTTACCAAAGTTTTTATGTAGCACTTTTGCGTATGCCTACTGCTAACATGGGTTTTCTCCCCACGAGTTGCATTTTTAGTTACAGTGGGTTATAGTATGTTAGGTAAGGTCAGGTTTGCACAAACAGATCGAATTATATATTGAGAAAACGAAACGAAATTATAATAATACATAACCCAACCTGACCTTACCTAACCTTACCTAACCTACCCTAACCCATGGTCACTACTTGTATATAATCTACGACAAATTGTAGAAAGCAATTATAAATAATAAATTTGAACTTAGAAAAATATGTTTTTAAGACAAGAAGAAGAAAAAAGTTTAACTTTTTTTTAAAAAAACTGAACTTTTAAAAACAACCTTAAAAATCCAAGAAAGGAACTATTAATAATAAATTAAAACTTTTAAAATATAGTTTCTAAGAAAAAAATATCTCACCCCCCGCCGGGTATTGAATTCGACTTTTATTTCGTGAGCCAGCGTCCTACCAATACGCCACGCTGGGCAGCTGCCAAATGATGCTCTCAGTGCTGTATTTAAATCCGCAACCGTTTACATCATCCACTTCTGCCAAAAACACTTTGAACGGAGAATTTCTAATAAATTTATTTTTATTCACACCAGTTGGGATCGATGAAACCCGCCGCCAGCAAGTAGGATTTACTTTCTTGAAAGATAGTTCTGTATATAAATAAACCGCTGAGGGTAGTGAGTTTAATGATTGATTTAACAACACATTTGTTATGATCTGTGTAGCTAAGTGGTAAAAATGACAGTCTCTCATTCTGAAGCTCTATAGTTCGATTTCACGACCGGCTTTCCAAGTATTTTCTTCCAGAAACTAAGTTGTAAATGATGTTGGCGATTGCTACTGAAAGAGAGTTATGCCGCACAGGGAGAAAAACACAAGATAGAGAGAGAAGGGGACAGGGAGAGAGAGACGGAAACAGTGTATTCGTAAGCGTTAAAATTTAATTTATTTCCATGTCTTTGCTCCATTTCCCCCTCTCTTTCCTCGTTTTCTGCACTCTTTTTTTAGCTCCCCGTCTTCTTCCATTCTCTCTACCTCTGTCTGTCTCTCTCTCTCTCTCTGTGTGTGTGTACGCACAATGCATAGTTACTGAATGATGTCCATATTTTCATTTTCCTCTTCTTTGCATTAATTGCTATCTCTTAGAAATTAACATGAATTGCATTTCTGGCTTTCTATCTCGTGGTTATCTATATGATTCTGAAGGACTGATGCTTTCTTCCTCTAAATAGAGGAATATCCTGCCGTGCCATGTTTCGGCGTATATTTGTACTGTCATGTTGTTTGTCTAACTATTACGCGTACAGTGAAACAATTGTCCTGGAAGAAAAAAGCTATTATTTCATAGCACTCCAACCTTCACTTATTTTTGTAAGTGGCTGTACATATCTCCAAAAGCTCTATCACGTATGCTGAATTTCCATCAGTCTGGAAGATGTCACACATTCGTCCGTTGCCTAAAACTTTGAACCTAATAATGACTGAGGACCTTCGTCACATTAGTATCGTTTCTGTACTTTCCAAGACCCTAGAACACATTGTCCAGGTATAATTAATACAGTTTATTGAATTAAATAGCATTCTAAACAATTTCTAATCAGGATTTAAATCTCACTATAGTACGTACATAACTCTAGTTAATATCACAGAGGATATTCGTTCTGCTACGGATAATCGTCATATCGCCCTACCATCCCATCTTGACTTTAGTAAAGCATTCCAAACTATAGACCGTGAAATTCTGATTACTAAATATTCTTCTTTCTATAACTTCTCACCGTTAGTCCTATCATGGTTCAGATCCTATCTCTCAAATAGAAAGCAAAGGATTATCACCAGCGACAGTCATTCAAACTGGATACCTGTTCCATGTAGTGTTTCACAAGACAATATTTTAAGATCGCTTCTTTTCTCTCTGTATATAAATGATCTGCCTAAAACTATTATAGCCAGTAAATATCTCTTATATGCTGATGACGTTCAATGCTATATCTCGTCCGACCCATCGAGCATAGTTAGTTCCTTCCAGTACTTAAAATCCGATATTAGAAACATCTGTTAATGGGCACGTGAAATGAATTAGAAGTTAACCCACTGAAACCAACATTTATTATAATCGGATCACTGAAGATACTTTCCTCCTTTAACACCGCAGGCATCACTGGCCTCGATGTAAATGGTGTAATAGTTCCTTTAAGTGAAAATGTAAATGACCTTGGGCTATGTATGAACAAACACTTAACATGGACAGAACATGTAAACAACCCTTACAGAAAAACGTATGTCGCATGACACTCTCTTCGCCACTTAAAAACAATTCCTTTTCGAATTCATGAAAGCCACTTTGTAATATCACAAGTGGATTACTGTGATGCTGCTTACATCGACCTTACTGAACACCTAGCAAAACGCTCGGCTTACAGCGCATACAGAATGCCTGTGTCCGCTTCGTCTTTAACGCAAAATACTTCGAAAATTTATCGCTATATTATAATAAATTAGGCTGGTTGGATCTTCGGGTGAGACGCCGTCAAAGTGCTCTAAATTTACTTTATAAATTAGTCACAACGAAAAAACCGTCATATTTATCATCCAGGTTCAAATTTCTCAGTGACACTCATTCTTTAAACATCCGCTCTAAAGACAACAACTAAAGAGAGGCGCAGAAACATAAATCAGAGTACTACTCAAAATCTTTCCCCGTGTATAGTACTAGAGCTTTAAACGAAATCCTTGAACACATCAGGGACTCAGGTTCTCTGTTATCATTTAGACAAAAACTTAAAGAATTTTTATCCCAGTCACAATTCTTTCTGACTCCATAGACGTACAGGTGTACAGATCAACACGTAACTATATTATGTCATATCATTATTATTGTTCCTATTTTCTCTCGAGTTAGTATAGGTAGTATTTTTCTTTCTTTAGTAATCGCTTTATGAATGTAATATTATCGTATATTTCTTCACTAATATATTCTCTCGAGTTAGTATAAGTAGTATTTTTCTTTGTTTTAGTAATCGCTTTATAAATGTAATATTATATATTTCTTCACTATTAATTGTAATTGATAATGTATGATTCTCAGTGTTCTTGTTTAGTTTGTAGTGTTCAATTATTCATATCATGTCAATTTAATGTAGAATGTTCAGATGGTTGAGTGGAAGAAAAGAACTCCACCATTTTAAAAGAAGAATAAATGAAATTAAATTAAATGAAACATACAAAGGAAAAACATATCTTTTTTTAATCCTTGATAATTTCATTGAGTTAGAATCAGGTTTGCACTGTTAATGGTGTGTGTGTGCGTTAACTGAGGGGGCTCCTTGAACGAGAGGCTGAGAAAATGAGTCTTGTTGCTTGTATTATCGAAATTACAAATTTTAGTTGAGTCTTGGAAATAATCAAAAGTCACTTGCAAAATCTCAGGATAAAATTTTCGAAATATTTTCCAGAAATTATGTGAGATTTGATTAGAAATGTTTTAAGTCTACTGCCATCAATTCATCTTATATTTTATTAAACTTAAAGGGAAACGTTTTGGAAACGTACGTTGAAGGTTCACTGAAAATAAAATTCCAGAACTTGTCAATTTTCGACATTTTGATTTATGCTTACAACAAACGTAATGTACTTCGCGCTTCTGCCATTTCACACCTCCTACCATTCCTCTCAACTTATTTATGTGAGCAGTACGTGAATCCAGAATCAGCTCTTATATTCGTACTCACGAAGATTCGGCCATGAATCGAGGATTTAGCATGCCGGTAACATATTGAGATATTTTTACTTTCTGTAATACCTTGTCCTTTTATTTATTTTTAATAGCTTAATTCTCGTGTTTATCGTTTAAATGAAATTAGTAATTTAGAACCTAAATTAGTTAAATCTAAAGTAACGCATTAAATAAATGCACTTTTGACTTAATTTATTTTGGATGTAATTATGTAAAACATGAATTACGCACTAAAAACTTCTGGGGTACAAATCTGAGAGGAAAAGTGTCTCTAGGTGTACACGAAATAGAAAGGTTGAATA
Source organism: Lepisma saccharinum (assembly GCA_022664845.1). Lineage (NCBI taxonomy): Eukaryota > Metazoa > Arthropoda > Insecta > Zygentoma > Lepismatidae > Lepisma > Lepisma saccharinum. Next base: position 7,031 of record JAGDQP010039695.1, on the reverse strand, counting down.
CCACTGTTCTACTATATGCGAGTTGGTGGAGGACACTTCTAACGTTTAATAAAGTAAATTATTGGCACACAACCGATTTTTCACTTTATAATATATTCCAGATCAAAATTCGATATCTTGTGAAAAAAATACACCGAGACGCCAAACAAATGTTGTATTTTCAAATAGAATCAAAGAAGTTTTAAAATTATATAGCACACGACCAAAATTTTCATTTAAGAAAATTGAATGTTTTGGTAATAGACTAACAATTCAAAGGCGTGTGTGTGTGGAAGGGGGTCTGAGCCGGACCTCAGCCTGTTTTTTTTGTTAATAACTTCTGTAATTTTCTGAGTTATGACTTGAAACTTGTGACATTTACAATATGTCCTTTCCGGATATAACCCAGTAAAAACTTCTCTCCCCACGAAATAGAAGTGTAATAAATATAGTTTTTATTGCATGTCCATGAATTCTTTAGCATAATCGTTCGATTTGTCCGTAAACACGTACTCTATTTTGTTGTTGTTTATTCAGATTCATCTTCATTTTCATTTATTCAGAGTCCTTAATCTTTATTTTAATTTATTTTATCTCTCATAGGAAGAAAATTCTGTTTATGTTTTTGTCCATGGTCTTTTCTCTTCCCTTCTGTGTTTCCTTCCCTTTTCCGTTTTATATATTTTTTCATACTGTTTTCTTACTGCTTTTCTCCAGCATGCGATGTCGCTATTCTTGCCCTAGATCAAAATCCTACTCCTTTGAGATGCTGCAATAGGGAAAATGTTTGTGTGCGTCTCGGAGACCCGAGAGACGGACTAGGAACGAAAAGTAACGGAACAAGAGGAACCGGGCGTTGGAAAGGGAGGAAGGAGTGTGCTGGACGTGAAGGGGTCTCAGTCCGTTTTGAATTACAACCGTCTCTTCTGAGTTACGAGCCTTGTCTAAATAACTGCGATTCTGTTAATGAATTTTGCATGTTTATTCAGGGTGTTAGGAAGGAAGGGAACACAAGAAAGGATAGAGAGAGAGAGAGAGATAGAGAGAGAGAAGTCAGTATTGCATAGTGGTAATAACCAGATGTTGTTCTTCCATTTTCTTTCGTCAAAGGAGTCCACAAAAGAAAGGTTCCTTCATAGTGAAGAAACACTGCATAAAAACATTTTATCATTAAAGTAACAAGTTCTTTCTCCGTTGCTTACATTAAAAAGTTTGTCGAAATGTTTTCCACAACATCGATAATTTTAGTCGGACCCGCTAGAAAATCTCCGCTTTCATCTCTAATCATCCCTAACCTAGGCTGGTAAAGATCTCGTATGTTATTTGCCCTTCCCGTTTTCCTCCATCTCCTGAATGCTCAGAGTAAGATATTCTTGCTTTTTGTTTTTGAGCCGCGTGTGGCGTTGCATTTCGCGTTGCTGTAGCGATTGGTATTTGCTCCGCTTATATTGCTTAGCCATTCCAAAAAAATCCAGAAAATTGGTTCAACTAGT
>JAGDQP010039694.1:0-17613 GCA_022664845.1 Lepisma saccharinum | reverse complement strand
GAAAATTTTCTGGCGACGCCCATGCTCCGGAGGTTACCCCTCAACATAATTCCCCCTCATCCTCCAACCTGGAGCGTGATTTGGAGTAGAGGTGGAGGGCTATCTCCATACTGGAGGGTGATGTGGAGTGGAGGTGGAGGGCCAGATCACAGCTGGAGTGAAGTTCAGGCCAAAATGGACACCTTTGGTTTTTACAGCATAGAAAGTTGTCTCTACGTACTTCAAATAGAAACTCCAAGAAGTGATCTTTCTACAACATAGAAAGTTGTCTCTGCTTCAAATAGCAAGTACAAGAAATGCTCTTTTTAAAGCATGAAGAGTTGTTTCTGCTTCACACTTTTTACGGTATAAAATGTTGTTTGTGTTTCAAATGGGAACCACAAGAAGTGTATTTTACAGTATAAAAAGTTGTCGGTACTTGAAACAGAAAGTAAAAAATAAGCGTAGTAACAAATAGTAAGTACCTTAAAGGGAATTAAAATCCTTCTCCTATTTTTTTTCTGATCAACATAAAATATGGCTTCTTTATCCTTGTTCTTGTCCGAAAGCTTCACTTATATTGCAAAACCATTTACTGTCGTCGAAAGAGCTTGTTAAATCCTCTCGTGTATGAACGTGTTTGTATGTGTAAGGATGCCGCTATGTATATGTAAACACACACACACACACACACTCACATATGACGGCGGAGCGCACAGAGCTTGTGTGGGAATGTTGCATTATTCTCCAGAGACTAAAAGGCGAAGCAATGAATACAGAACTTTGCATTTTCTTCTGCTTTTCAAGCTCCTTCCTGCATGCATTACAAACCAACTTTAATTGCATGTAATCTACAATTGCCACGCTTGTGTATACCCCTTCCAACACTCCCTCTCCCCTGTGTATGGGTGTGTAAATGTGTGAGTCGCTGTCTATGAGAAACACATTCAAATCTCTGACGAGTTTTCCTTTTACTGAGCGTGAGAAAAGTAACACATTTCCCTCCCGTTACTGAAACCTCAAACAAACACCAGATAATTTTCAGTATAGGAGAGCAGCCGAGATGATGAGCTTCATAATAACAAAAGCAACTTTCCGGTTTATCCATGCACTAGAGAAAATAGGGCATGGTTAGTTTATTGTTGTACTAAAAATAGAAAAGCGATAGCTCACTTGCTTTCTGTCTGACCATTTATACGAAAAGCGGTCTCTGTAGAACCAAAAACATAATGAGCCATTATTTTACTGCTAATTACAATTCGATTTGATATTGTTATTTGGATGTAAATCCAATATCAGAAATAGAAATCTTAAAACAAATTTGTGAGGAATATGCAGTGTAGAAACACTTGCACTCGATTTAAATTTAAAGATATCAAAAGCACAAATAATCGGATTGAGCCTTAGGCTGGCCGCACATCAGAAATACAAGTTGGACACAAGCTAAAACTTTTTTGACTAATCGTAACTCTAGCGGTGTGATAAACTAACATATTTAAATACTGGCACATACGCCGACTTAGCCAGTGAAGCGGAGAACACCATACATGCATAGGAATTAAAAGATTTAATTCAAAAGCATAGAAATCCCATCTAAAATGTATTCACCAATCATAAACGTTGTTTAAATAGATGTATTCGGTACTAGTACAATTGTGGTTTGCTAAGCTGAGACCGCTTACATCATTATGTGTCGACCTATAACGTTATTTATGACGATGCTGCCATAACTTTGAGCTCCTATAACTCCGAAACTATGCATTCCTCCAATTGTATTCAAAGGAACTTTTAACCTTATTTCGACGTAAATAATTACCTCCTAAGTTTGTACCATTATTCCCGGGACACCCTGTATAACGACAAAGAAGAACGCATATTTCTTTGAAACAAATCAACCAACTGTTACGACAGAGCTTTGTAATTTTTTTTCTGTAATAAAAAAAAACAATTGAAATCTTAACAAACAATCTTCCTTTATTGCAGAGGATCGATGTGTCATGACAAATTACAACGACGTCGCCGGTAATTACGGGTGACTTGAAACGGAAAGTTAACTGTTTGTTTCCTCTTTTGCTTCTGTGGTAATAACCTTTCTATTGAAATGTAAGAAACACTATAAAAGGGTGAACCACATTGTTAAAAGTCGTCAGCGATCCAGAGTAGTAAATAATTTCACTTATTCTGTCAATATACTGGATATACTTGATAATGATTTTGATACAATGTAATTTATGTCGTATTGTTAAAATTAATAATAATAATAATAAATCAATGCCATATTCGATCCACAACTGGACGAGGTCTCTTCCCGGAGGGAGGAGATTGGTCTACTGCTCCTACGCTGACCAGACGGGTTGGGAGAGAAGAGCCTAGGCTCTCACTGTGATCGCCACTATCTCTTATTCATAGTGGGTACCGTTCCAGATCCACACGCCTTAGGAAAACATGTTTGGCAGTGCTGGGAATCCAACCTGGGACCCCTTAATCCGTATTCAGCAACACTAACCACTAGACCAACGGGTCGGTTAAAATGAATATGTACACATATTTCCGTCAAATACTGCGTCAAAATTTTTATTGTTTTCTTGAATCAAAGATGCTTAGAGGAGATAAAACTAATTAAAACAAGTAAACACTTCACGTTTACTAACAGTCACGAAGGCTCCCTCCGTCCCTTGGTAGTATCCCGAGGTTCAGTTAGTAAACGGTATGGAAGCAATTTAAATTTTTGAAATACTTTGGCAATACTCACACCTGGGCCTTAATACCCAAACCGGAATACCTCTACGACCTGACTCAGTATCTAATAAAAAATTGGGTATAAATCAATTGACTAGTGTTAATTTGAAGTAACAGGCACAAATTCATTTTCATAAAATAGGTTGGCAACACTGACAACTGGCGTACTTAGGGATAGAGACACCCACAGTATTTTTATGTTATATGGCATAATGTTTATATCTAGTTTGATGCATATACGTCTATCGGAATGAAGGCAATTTTTAAAAAATGTTAGCAGTAGCACTGTACCAATAAAGACGGTTCTGGTAGTTTTGATCTAGTGTAACCAATACCTTTCCGACGACATCTCATAAACCTCTCAACACACCTTGTGATTCATTAGATTTATTTTTAAGACGGACATACAAAGCTGGAAAATCAGGTATCTTATTGTTAGTAACGCTATCAAGCGATGTAAAAAAGAGTACTTTTATTTTTACCGGACTTTCATCCAGAGATTTTGCCAGGATTTTCACTTTGGAGGATGTAAAGCCAAAATTGGGAAGGTATAAGTATCGTTTTGTATAGTTTCTATCGATTTTTGTCCGTACAAATTTTGAACTTGGGGGTGTTCTCGAGGGTTTGGGGGCGACACCCCTCATAGAGGAGGTTTGGCGGAATCACTGCCTCATCCCAATTGTTTATCCTATTTTAATGTCGTTTTCTTTCAAACACAGACTAGCGAATTAACAAGAGGTCCTAGAGGGACGAAAAGAAGCAACCAAAAATTAGTGTAAGTCTCCCTATAGTACACGTAATATTGTACTATACTCTGGCTATTGGGTTTTGTTAAAATGCATATATTTTCCATGCCTCAAGAAAGACTTTCACACAATATGGAAAGTAACTTTAATACGTAATCTTAGAGAAAAGGAATCTAGAAACCTTCGAAATATATATATATTTTCACAACCTTTATTATGCAAATGTTTCGTGTTTTGCTACTCTCATCTTTTATTATGATGTAAAAAGTACTACAAGACAGAAATGCTAAAGAAAATGAAAAAAAGCGAAAAACTCCAATCCACTTAAAGTAATATATTCTTAAAATAAACAAAGCTCAGACTTCCTTTTTCTCTGTACCCCTGCTCGCGCGATCTCGTGTCAGGATAATAAGCAATGCATTATTCATAAGCAAAATATGTTGTCCTTCCTGGAGACAGTTTTTGGAAAGAATCTGTGATGTGATAAAAGGAAAAAAAAATGCCTAGACGTTTTAAATTTCAATATCGTTTTCAGTTTTATGTATTTCAATGAATGTTTGTGTTTAAAAATTCATTTGAAATGACAACATTTCTCAAAAAAACAAAACATCATTTTTAAACCTTCAAACTTGTTTTATATAAGTTAATCTAAATTACTAGAAATTAATTTATCATTTTCTGTTGTATTTCAAAACCATTTCTCTTTCTAAAATACTTACCTAATGGTTTTTGAAGCAGTGATTCTGCCAGACTTTTCCATTGGGGATGTCATTCCTTCAAATCGTCAAACATACTCAAAACATAAAAACTTTTACTCTTAAAAATCGATATCAACTCTGACAATATCTACTTAGTCCTCTTAACTTTGACTTTACATCCCCCAAACTGAAAATCCTGGCTGAGTCCCTGCTTTGTAGAGTCGTTGAATGTAGCCCCAGCATTTCCAATTAGTGTTCATCGAGGGAGATACCTAATGCTCTGCGGAGAAGAACGGAAAATGAAGTCTGGCAACATCGTGGCACGGTATTCACTGTGAATGATAGCGTGAATCAAAACTGCTATAAAAAATGGTAGTTCCAAGTAATATTTTAAACAAAATGTCTCTTTCGAAACTCGAAGAAATGACAAATTCTTTTGTTGTACATTTTGAAAACTGTAACACTAATGTCCAATGTTGACACAACTTGATTGAATATGTCAACAACTTGAAATTTTCCCAATAAATTTCTCATAAACGCAGGTTCATAGATTTAAACAAATGAACTTCAACACAAAATACTACTGTTTTTTTGTTTCTTAAATCAAAAACGATGAACCATTTTAAAAAAAAACAAATACAAAACATAAGGCGATGCTTTTCTTTCGTCAGCTACGCCACTGGCTTTACATTACGAATAACAAATTTGCCAGCAGGGAAGTGACATTTTTTCGCCGGAGAAAGGAACAAAGAAATCAAGACAGTCTATTTATGATTCAGCTCATGACTGTTCTTTAAAGAAATAAAAGCATTCGGAATGGAAAATGGGAAGAAACAAGTATCCAATACACGCGTAATCTGTATTTCAATTTCATGCCTTTTTGCTTCAAAAGAAATAAGAAACAAAATTGCAAGTGTCAAATAGCAAATTTTTTAGCTGTCCTTTTTTGTCGTTTTGCAATCACAACATGAACAATGATACAGCAGCTGCTATGCACTATAAAAAAACTTGCATAGCTATCTTCTGCATATGAAAGGCATATTTGTGTACAAACAACACCAAAAGTTCGTACCTAGTCGTACAATTTATTCTACGAATAACTTTGGAATAGAGAGAACCATTTGAGTGCGGTTTGCTAACTTAAAGACAATGTGAGTTTCTGTAAGCTACAGTAAACTACACTCAAGTCGGTTTACCCATTCTAAAGTTATTCCGAGAAGACATTTTACGACTGGGTACAACATTTTGGTGTTAGTTGTACATTTGAACAGCTTATAATCTATCCATGAGGTGTTTATCCAGCCTAGAAAACAAGTGATCCTGATCGAGAATAGACATTGGGTCATTCTATGATATTCTATTTATTTAAACAACAGTGCTACAAAGTACTCAGCAACTTCGTCACTTTTCTTACTATTTATGGAAGAATTTCAATTCAAAAATGAGTAGCTGGAACTTTGGTTTCATACAGTATAGATACGTTTGATTAACCTTTTATTTTTCTCGGAGTTATTGAGCAGTAAAAAAGCTGGCATTATTCCTTACGAGTACCCAAGTTCGATAGCGGGCTCTAGTAGCTCTGATTACTGTCCCTCCGGTAATACCAAGTAAATGCTTAGATATTACCATGTTTTTTTTTTGTATGGGAACATAGAAGTTAGTACAAGAGATGAATGGTACGTTGAATTCTCTAACAAAGTTTATTAAACGAAATAAAAATAAAAGCTACTTGTTCTTTGAGGTAGGTGATCAAATGATTTTGGAACATGAACAAAATATGAACAGAATATTTTGACCCACTCTCATGTTCATGGGAATTTTTTTTTACATTTGGATTTGAATTTGTTATGCCCTTTAAGCATCTAGGGCCCAAACCGGGATACAGTAGGCGAAAGGGTACGGGGGAAAGAGTCGACCAAGGTCTACTTTGAAGGTATCATCCAGGCATTTGCCAGGTGTGACTCAAGAGAAAACAAAACAGAAACTCATTCGGGATAGGTATCCATAAGAAGTGAACCCGGGACTTCCTGAAGGTGACGAGAACACTCTACAACGTAACTAATTCCGCTCGGCCTTTGAAAAGTTGTCTAGGTAATGAGCCGTGGGTCAAGGTATGTAAGCAAAGTATGTTACACATATATTAACTAAACTATTATTGAAATCTCGGCTGTTAAAGTACAAGGTATTTTAAGACAAACAATGTCTTGCACTAATCATCGTTAAAAATTTAGTGAAACATTAGTAAAGTCAATCAACCTGAAAACTGTTAAAATTACTTAACGTTTCGTCAAATTCATAACGACAATTGGTGAAAGTTACTACAAAAGGCTACTTTTTATTTCAGAATGAAGAACATTGTTGACTGAATAAATTAACCTCGTCTTCAGATGACTTCTAAATTATTGCAATGACGAATTTGTTGTCAACAGTGAGTTTTCCTAAGGGGGATTTCAGGTCAGAACGCAAATTGATTTGTTCACTATTATCAGCTGTGCCGTGACGTTTTTGTACGTGAATACAGTTTTCTTTCTTATAATCAATATAAGTGTACCATTTCTGTTGTAAACATTCAGTCAACATCAGTTAGTAATAGTTTTAGTGAGAATATTGCACGATGACGTGGTGTACAAGACAATGTGAGACATATTTGATTACAAGAACGTTTTCGGGCAATCTTGTTCTGAGTAACAAAGCAGTCTCAAAACAGTGGCGTCCTTCTATGCCCCTCAATGATCTACAGATGCATAATGAAGTAAATTCTGGTAGTATTATTGATGTACGCCAGGTATATGAAGGGTATGGAAGAAGCAATGGTAACCCTCATTTAAAATAATGAGTTGAGTACAGAAATACAATGGTAACACTCATGTGAGCTGAACTGTGGAAAGAGTTCAAGTTGAAAACAACAGATGGCAGCATATTTGTTCTTCTTTAGCTAGCCAGTTGCCCCATATGCCAGCAAGGTAGAATGAATTCGCGTGAAAAAGCAGAAGGGCGTAAGTGTACTATATTTGCATATATCCTACACCATTCTGTCTTGAACACAACAAAATTATGACCCGGATAAGTATTCTTTGTCTGAAAAGTTTTTTTAAAATGTTCTTTTCTTAAAACGTTTCGAAGTAGTCTTTACTTTAAAAATTTCTAAATATTTTTTGCTTCAAAATTTAGTAAGTATTCCCTGCTTGAAAATATTATTAGTGTTCTCTGTTCGAAAAAAAATCTAAGTGCTCTTTGCTTGAAAATTTTCTCTAAGTATTGTTGGTTTGAAAACTTTTTAAGTATTCTTTAAATGTTATATGTTTGTTTGTTAATATTGTATTTTAAATTTACAGGAATTTGTGATGCGATGACAGGGAACGACATAGGACTTCCAAATACTGAAACAGAATTTTGCCAAGGAAAAAGATAGGTTTTTGTTTCATAAACTCGATTAAATGTAAGTTTAGAAAGTAGGCTAATAAGAAAGAGGAAATGAAAGTATGAAGATAGAAAGAAAAAAAGATCGGTTCATTTAAAAACTAAAAAACCGGGAACCTTTCCACAACTAACTACATAGCGATTTAAACATTACGCTTTTGTATAATCTAACTGCAGTATTTTCAGACAGACTTTCTAACATTTAAAATAGAGTAAGAAAAAGAAATCTACCCGTAAAGCAAATGATAGAACTCGCATTCATACATTGTGTAAGCCAAGATTTCTTCTCTCCGGAATATTATAAAAGAAAAGAGCCTTCCCTATACGACACCCACATTTAATGTATAAAATGTGTTCTGTGTAAATCCTCTACTGCTCCCTATAGAAACGTTTCTCTTGCAGCTACTGCTTGGAGAAACTGTGGGCTTAAAGTTTGCCAATTTGCTAATGGTTAAACTTTCAAAGTTTATTTTATCGCAAGGCAGGGGATTTCTTAAACTACCTTGTACAAAGAGCGGGACTTGTGATGCATAATATAAGACGTAGGAGGATTACTATAGAATTGGCTCCGCAGCACTAAAACCATTCAGGGCTAAAATTGAAAGGCCCTTTTTGGAGCAAGCACTGAATGTCATGAACTGTGAGTTTCCAAATTTAAAGCAGGAGGGAGCTCTGAATGGGAAATTGGTGGAAAGAAGGGGAACTTGAGAGGATACAGAAAATAAGAGATGGGTTTGCCACACAATGATTTCTGTCGATTATATCCTACGTTAGAATAAAGTACACTTTGGTTATAATGAAGACATTGTTGGTTTTGTACCGTACTGTAAACGCAAAACCATTTGCTTCACATATATGGGTGTATTTGTTGCTGAAATCGATTTATACTCTAATAGCATCATTGGTTCCGGCTGTTATAGGGTCGGGGATAAATTGTGAGAATAAAGTCGCCAAGGTCTTGTTAGAAAGTACCATCCCGATATTAGTGTTGTGTGACTGGGGAACCCCCTTTGGTGAAATCTCCGTCAGACGACCGGTCCCTGAAACTGTGTTTATGTTTATTTATTTAGAAAATATTGGGCATTCAAGGTAGAAAAGGACATTATTACGTGAGTATAATCAGCTATAGGGACCGAAGGACTTTTATTTTTATATTATTTTAGAGACTGCTAATCTCTATCTCCCACTGCGGCTACATTAAAAATAACTACACAGTTTCCAGTCTGTAATCAATTTCTTTAATTACATTGTAATATAAAGAAAGAATTGCAAATTAATATGTAAAACTGACATTTTGCCGAGCTGGTTTACCTGTTCCCGTAAGATCACCGAAGTCAAGCAGCTCTGGGTCTGGCCAGTGCTTGGACGGATGATCGTTGCAGTGCTCCAGATGGTGTTGCCTGTGAGGCGTTCACCCAGCGTCGTGAGGCCAATTGGGGAGCTACCTGAATAAAGAGGTAGCGATCACAGTTGAGAGCTTCGGCTCTCCTCTCCCAACACGTCTGGTCACCATGGGAGCAGTAGACCACCTCCTCCCTCCGGGAGAGGCCTCATCCAGTAGTGGATTGAATATGACTGTGAATTATATATATATATGGGGTGCACAATTTATCTTGATCATCCTCTATAATGGAGAAACCGAAAGAGGAAGAGAAGTGAAATTTTGCACGAAGCAACGACATGGAGGTGAACATCTTATCACGTATTAGGGAGCAACACCCAAAAAACAGTGTTGCCACAACACAAGAGAAAAAAATGAGTTTGGAAATAGTGTAATAGCTCAGAAAAAATCACTAATACATTATGATTTAAAAGTTATAGAGCAAGTCAGTATGGCATAAAAAACATTGTTACGTTGATGTGAGAGCAATAAGTCTTATGGTATATATATATATAAATAAAATTTGGTATATTACATTTGTACTTATCATATGATATCTTAACTGGTATATCAGGCTGAAATGCCTTTTGGTTGTTAATGCAACGAATAGTGCTACCATATTTCAAGCAAAGGTTTAATATGCAGGGTATAAACAGTTTCCTTATTTAACCCATACCCCAAAGAGCATTCTATAATACGTTCTAGGGAAACTAAAATTCAAAGTAAAAAATTTACGACAATGATAATTTCGAAAATAATACAGATAACTTTAATATTACACTGGTGTCAGTTGTATTACCTATTTTACAGTGGGATACAGTGTGCTATAAATAGGTGTGGTACCCCCACAGCATGAATGCTGTGGTACCACCACTAACTCAAAAACAAATCTATAAATATCTTGAGATAGAGAGGATTTGAGAGCCACAAAATTCCTGTGCATATTTTCAAGAAAATGTCAGATGTTTTTTTCCCGTATTTGGAGGATTACGTCTTCATGTACCAACCTTTGGTATTGGATAATAGAAAGAAGCGTTATTTATAAATAAGCATTAGATTTTTCAATGGCTGCCCATCGTGGTTCATCGGAACTCCATGCGAATTAATCACGTGTTGTCTATAGAGCTTGAAACATCACAGACTTATAAAATTCGTCACTTTCATAAATGCTCTGCCCTTGGTGGAAAGCAAATAAAATCGTACTATTTGACTCTAGAATCATAGTTACAGGTACAATAGTTCCAAAGCTGTGTTTTCTTCCATGTAGAAATGACTTGTTTTGGCAGCCATGGCGTATTTTCCCTCCCCATGGCCTCAGGTAGACTACCCAGGCAATTGCGATGATTTGATAATTATTTCGCTAACGAAACCCTACCATTTGACACCAACCTGAAAGCTTTACATGCAATAGTTCCTAAGTATAGTAATTTGCATGCTAGAAATAGTATGTTCCGGCGGCCATATTGGATTACCCCTACTACCTAGATGGCCAATATCACGTTTCCTAACACTTGTCCCCCAACCTACATAATGAGACCATCCGCAATATTGTTTCATCAAACTACACACGGGTCCCTATTTGCCACCATAAGCACACGAACTAGTAGTAGAAAAGACACGATATGTCAGTTATTGGGAAAATAAATTTTAGATTAGTATATTACTGATTGCACATTTTTATTATACTTACTTACTTACTCTATGGCTTACGCAGCTCGCAAGTACATTTTTATTATAGGCAAGATTAAACATTCTCTTCAGGTCCTAACACGTAACACAGTAGTTGCCCTGTCTATAACAAAATTTATTACACCCACTAACTGCCATGCCATTTAGCTATATTTACAATCATGCGTTATTTTTTTATTTCAGTATTGCATTAATATTTTTTAATTCTCTGTAGCTATGTCATATCAATACTAATGATCTAAAGCTTTAGATAATATTGATAGAAACAGCCTTACATTTTACTTTCCTTAAGGTTTTCTATAAGCGTTCCCACGTCTAGCAACAGTTTCCTGCAATATCCATATGGTTCACTGTCTGCTGACAAATGCGACATCTTTTTTCGAACTTGTGAAGCTCCTCTATTCAAACTTTAGTAATCAATCTACTCACTAGATGGCAAAGAAATTCAACATTTTGTAGCTGAGGCTTATGATCTGGCATTGGAATACAAAGTGTCAATTACTGGTCACATTATGGTAGAAGGCATTCGTTATGCGAAACCAAATCCAGTCAGTGTTCTGCTTCTCCTGTAAAATTTCAAATTTGGCTCTTAGAACGTATATCATTTTCACTATTCAATTCTGTTTTGTTTTTTTATACTTCAATAGTACAGCTGTTACAAATAGATGGTAGCAGAGAAAAAATATTTAATCTGTTCATAGTACTTTATTTAAAGAATTTTCTTTCAAGCAAATTTCATCTTTAAAATCAGTCTTTTAAAACACGTTAAATGTTTTTCAAGTTGATAAACATTTTAGCCCCACAAAGTCTTTCCTTGCGACAATTTAAAAACCACTTTCATTTTCTTCATGTGGAAAGTTTAGAGAAGTACTTAGTGAAACATTCAATATAAATCTAAAATTTTCATCACTTGATAAGTCCAAATGCAGTTCTTCACGACGTTCAGTATAGTATCCATGAGGATTCTAGTCGGAATCAACTCACAATACAAACACAAATTTATTCGCATCGCTAAACACATCAACAAAATTTACACTCTGAAAAGATCTTATATAATGTTTCTACACATCTTGTTAGAATTGGTTTTAGCTTTGTGTGAAGAAGTATAAAAATGTGTCAATTGCAAATTACAAAATATTTCATTCCAAATAAATAAACTCTCAATTAAAATAAGAATTGTGTAATTCATTTACTTACAAGTTTTTTCAAATCTAAAATATTCCAAATAGATGCGCATGCGCTCAACTAACCTGTAAAGAAAGAAAAAGTTTCGTAATTATATTGGAAAATACTAGCATAAGGATAAAACATTTATTTTTAAAAATTCATTAAAGAATTATCTATCAAGTGTCCCTGAAATTATGCTTCAAAGTTCGGGACATGATTATTTATGTCAAAACTAAAAGAAAGTTCCTCTGTGAAGAAATCGGGAAACTTAGTTTTGGAGCTACAGGCGTTTAAAGTCACGGTGGCATTGTCATAAATGAGGTCATATCTCGACTAGTAATGGCGTATGTAGACTCAGCCTATCAAATCACACACGAAGTAGTACCCAATACATCGATTTAAGTTATGCTTATGATTGGTGAACGCAGCTTAGAGAGAATATTGCCCTATTAAACCAATTGATTCCTTGGCAATGAAATTCTTACTTGCAAAACCTGTCTATGCATTGGATACTACCTCAAGTGTGGTTTACTAAACCAACACCGCTTATGTCATCATGTGTCGAGTTGTGACGTCATTTGTGACGATGCCGCCGAGACCGAAACAATATAGATACTCAAGTATATTTGGAACCAATTTTTAACATGTCTTTGTACTACTGCCTGTGTTTTAATTTTTATATTATTGAAAATATTAAAAAAAAAAAATTGAGCAAAATGAAATTTTGGAAAGCGACCCCGATAAAACTTATGATTTTCTTTCGACTAAACTAACTCACAACTTAAGGAGCTTAGTTATAGTTGAGAAACTTGAAAGAATGGCGTATGACGTCATCCATCAAAGGCATTTAAATTACTCAGCTAAAATAAACAATTAAATCCTCCAACGTTAAATATAACGAACTAAATACAATTTTACAAGAGAATTATAAATGTTTGCAGTTAATTGTATTCTGTAAAATGAAGTAAGCACTTGTATCGTTCTGTTACGAGCTCAATAAAGATATTCTGTGCATGTATTCAAAAACAAATTTTGTGATTTATAGAGAAATTTTAAAATGGAAGTTAGTTCCTTTAAACATAATACTTATTAACAAAGAAAGCAATGTTATTGTATTCATGTTAATTTGGATGTTATATTGGAATCTTTTCAAATATCAACATGTCACATCACATTAGAAATGTATAAGCAGGTAGTGTTATGGTTAGAACAGAATAATGTTATTTGTCATTTGTAACAAAATATATGTTTCTGCTTGAATGTTTACCTTCCTGAACTTGTTTTACTGTTTTAGACAAGTCAGTATTTCATCATTTTGACTTTTCTTTAATTTACAATGCTTCATGGTGTCCTCAAATCTTGCAACGTTAATTTAACTCATTTCCCGGCGTCATACAATGATGACATTTTGTTTAGCGACGTAAGTCGGGTGACAATACAATATTCCATTATTACTTTTATATATTTCCATATATTTTAAAAGCATATTTTATTTTTTTAATATTAACTTCTTTATCCTAAAATAAATGCTAGCCTGTAACGATGTTGGGTTTGACTGGTTGCAGAACACTACAATTTGGGTCACACATCATTAACTTGAGAAAAAGTATCCGAACAGCGGAATAACTCAAAAGAAAATAATAAAAGAAACTTTCTTAAAGACATACTTTTCCTAAACAATTCGTACTAAAAATTAAAAATTAATTTTGTTTATGCATGACTAAAAAGAAAAGCATGCGGGACGCTAATTCAAGAATTGATAAAGTAACTGTATATAAGAGCGCACCTCATGCATTTTCTTCTTAGTCATACATAAACAAAATTATTTTTTACACTTTATTATGAACTGTTAAAAAAAGTATGTTTTAAAAAGTTTTTAATTTTTTTCTCGTCTAAAACTCGTATCTTCTCAGCGCTGATAGGAACTTTACAAGAATATACTTTTTCGAGTAGAAAAATTATGCATTTGGCGCAAAAGCTGTGTTAGTTGAAGTTATCGAAAGGACTATGAGAACATGGGCATTATTTCTGAACCCAGAGAATAACAGTTAGCGAAGTTCCCAATTTTATAAACCCACTTAAGTTCTCGGACGATTCGCCAATCGAAAGAAGAAATATAATTTACATTTTCGTACAACATGAGTCAAATCAATTTCAGAATTAACGTTCACAGAATAACTAGGCACGTACATAGCTGCTATTTATCGAGAATATCTCTACTTAATCCAGACATTGCATTCATCAATGAATCAAATCATTATATCAGGTACGTTACATTTCAGGAACGTTAAAGTGTATGAATTAGCGCGTTTCAGTGACTCTTCCAGACCCCCCCAAATGAGAGTAAAACCTCCAAATTCTCCATAAAACACACTCAACTAAAACATTTACGATTGAAAATCGATACAAACCTACCAAAACTGTATCCTGCTTACCACTAAAGATTGGCTTTACAACGCCCATAAGACTGTACATTCTTGCAGAATCACTGGTCGTTTTGCTTAGCTAAAACAATTAATTAACAAAAATTGTAGGTAGTGAGTATAGAGCATGAGATAACTAACAGAATTATGACGTAATCAGTAAATTCCTCATTTTTATTCCTATACATTGAAAACAAAATCCGACCAAAATGTGTACATCAGGTTAAAAAAATTGGCCCAGAAATGCATTTTAAATTCAATAAGCTGAATAAAGTATTCACAAGAACTTTATTATAACGTACGTTCCACTATGACTGTCAATCAGCTTAGTCGTGTTACCGTATTGTCCAAAGCTTCGACATGTGTTTCGTAGGCCTATAGGTCTGCGCCGGTAGGCCACCGGCTCGAAGGTTCCGGATTCAAGTCCCGGCAGGGGCATGGGTGTGGATTTTAACAGAAAATGGCGAATCGTGACGGACCGAAGTCCAAAATTACTAGACTGGCCCATATAAAAATACAGTTTGCAAAGTTTTGTGTGTTTCGTAGGAAATTTGTTATAAATAAAAATGACAACAAGCAGTGCAGAATTAATACTTCATAAAGATTTGATGTATTCATTGAACTTGATGTTAAAATTATTATATCCTCCGAGAACTAAATGTAAAAAAAATCATCCAAGAGAAGTACAGTCAACGTCAAAAGTTTGAACCCAGACATAAACTTTCTTTTCCGAATAACTTTGGAATGGATTTGAGTACAGTTTTCTGTGCCTTACAGAAAAATCACAAGATCTTGAAGATACAGAAAACTGTACCCAAATTGGTTAATCTATTTCAAATTTATTCAAAAAAGAAATTTTACGGTTGGGTACCAACTTTTGACGTTGACTGTACAAAAAGTATAAAATATTCAAATTCTTTTCTGAAGCGTATGGTTTATATATAATTGCTCTTATTGAAATATGGAACCTGATGAGTTCATCTTTGCCTGTAAATGACACTACGAATTTCGTAGTTTTTGCTGTTTTGGCATTGCTATAAATATCTTACAGTTATAAATGTCACATAGTTTTAATTCCTAATCACGAATTGTTATCAAACGCACAATCCATGAGTCTTCATTTATATCCTCATGAAAGCGTGGCAAAGCGACAGATAAAGCCATGCAAGGTGGCCTGTACTGTGAAGTTAGTTGAACGTCTATACTGGAGTGTTTACTTTTCTGGTTCCTCGAAGAAAAACGCCGAATTTTATAACCATGAATTATTCTTTGTATTGAAATATGAGGGATGGTTGTAATACAAACAAGTAGTCCGTCAACAGAGCTTGTTCGGAGAAATATTTCCTGCGTCGCGAACACATCGAAGTATCTATGGCTAATGACGATAAATGTCATATTTCAATTTGACCACTTTTCGCTGCTCTCTTCGTATTCTTAATGGATTGTTCTCTTTATTGGTTCTGGGAAGCTTTCTAGATCTTTCATCATTTCTTTAATTCATGTCTCAAAATCACTCATAAGGCTAGTTGCCTAACAACAAGAGAACTCTTGTTTGTATATATTATTTGTTATTCGTTTCCATAGAGACATAAAGTGATAAGAACGGATGTGATTAAACTGGAGAAGCGTACAAGATTTCGTAGAGAGCTACATCCCGTCAGAGATGCTGTGTTGCTTGGCAACTATGTTTCTTGATCTGGCATAATAATCATTTATGTATATACCGTAACAAGTTCGTCGTCTATATTTATATTGTTTTCATGTCTACTTGATCCTATTTTTGAGCAATACTAAGTGATGTTAAAGAAGCCCGATAGATGTCAGTCTTTTTTATTATTGTGATTTAGTACTTTAGCGTATGAAGAAATAGTTTAATTTACTTTTATAGTTTGTCATTATATTTATATTTTACTTTTCTAAGTAAAACGATAATAATTTTTGGTCTACAATTAATTTTTATCTCCTTTCTAATTATATTGCAACAGCATGCGATGGAAATGTATCATTAATCGTGTATAAACCCCAATCGTTGGTATCTCTTAGCAAATTTCCATGTTGCTGTTAATATTGTTTTGGCTTCACATGAAACGTTACAAAGTTTACACAACTAGACAATGTTTAATCGACAAAATTTAATAGAAAGGCTAAGCGATACTTCATGGAATAGTCCCTCTACACGTACAAATTCTTCCTCCGTCCTATATTGGAAAAATCTGGATCATCATTTTGTTATGAAGAACTTAAATTAAAGTCTTCCACAGACATGCACTCTGTACAACCTATCGCGTAAACCAGTGCCGGATGTAGGGGGGGGAAGCGCCCCGGGCGGCATATTTAGAGGGCGGCAAACACTAAAACTAAAAAAAAATAAAGCTCCTAGAAAGAAAAATCGCATATTAAATTAAAATAGACCTAAATGTGTTCAAAATTTCAATACCGGCGCGCTAAGACATTTTTATGTTATTCTATACAACCTACCTTCATTTGTAAAATTCAAAACAGCGAATCAAGTCAGATAGACAGGTATACTACCTTACTGGAGTTAGTAATAACACACGCCTATGAGCCATGTGACTCAGACGGTAGCGCGTCTGACCAAGAATCGGGCGACCCTGGTTCAAATCCCGTCCAGGACACTGGAAATTTTTCTCACAGTGTTCCCATGCCTGGCGCTCTAAGGTGCACTCAACCTCCTATCAAATTGAGTACCGGAGTGTCCTTGGTTTCCCTGGGCATCTTGGGAAGGTAAAGGCGGTCGAGCGTGAAACTGACCACGCCACCTCACTTCGTACCGTAGGCCAAGAAAATGTGGAGCGCTACCCCCACATTCCGCATGCGCCGTTAACGGCGCGTGCGTATCGCACAGGGGATAGTTTTACCTATACACGCCGATCATAATAGTGAAGACGGTCGTAAGATAACGTTTAAAATGGTGTCGTCGTATCAGGGATAATGAAAAAGAACGGAACCAAACCTGACCTTCCACTAATCGTTCCTAATACACTTATTATAATAGATATGATAATATAAGAACGCTTTTAACAGGAAAAGTGAAGAAAAATAGAATGTGTCATATTACAATTACGACCGTATTTATTACTATGATCTGATGATAGTAATAGCGATGCCACGACAGGCGCCAGAGAAGATAACAAAAGTACACTACGTGATGCCAGACAATGTTGTGGCTATCGCGTCGGCCGGTCGTGTTGTTTGGCTAAAAAAACGATGAAAAGGGTAGCATAAGGGCGGTGGAAAGGGTGGCAA
Organism: Lepisma saccharinum; assembly: GCA_022664845.1. Lineage (NCBI taxonomy): Eukaryota > Metazoa > Arthropoda > Insecta > Zygentoma > Lepismatidae > Lepisma > Lepisma saccharinum. Next base: position 104 of record JAGDQP010039694.1, on the reverse strand, counting down.
AATTTAACTTTTGCCCCCCTAGGAAAATTTATAGATCCGGTACTGGGTAAAACTACCGAGTCCTAACCGTAAATTATAACAAGCAATGAATTGATTTTCCATAT
>JAGDQP010039693.1:0-17614 GCA_022664845.1 Lepisma saccharinum | reverse complement strand
AATGAGAGAAAGCAATATTAAATACTATAGTATGAACAAAAACAAATATAATAGATGTAAGAAAATTCAATAAATATGTTATTAATATTATGAAAACTATCTTTCGCAAAATATCATAAAGGTAGTTTTGTGAAAGTAAAAGTCAAAAGGGTTAGTGAATGAGTGAAAAAGGTGTGGAAAATCTTATTAAATTTTTTTTCTTTTGTCAAAGTTAATCTTGGATTTTTGATGTAGAAGTAGTCGTTACGCCTGTCATTAGCTCTCGGAACATGTGACTTAAACAAGGGAAGAATGTCATATGTGCGGATATTAAAATTTAATTCTTAAGATAGCTCAGTCGTAGAGTGCTTAACTTTAGTGCATCGGATCCTCGGATCGATCCCGGCTCATACCGTGTGTGCTTTGTGGTAGACAAGCACCGCGTGCGTGGGTTTTCTAGTTCTCTCGTTTCCTTCCACTTTCTTCACTCCACCAATTCTTCCATTCGACCTGAGCCAAAAATGCCTAAAGGCCTTAAAATTAAAATAAAATTCATAATTTTTAAAGAATCTAATGTTCAAAAGTTTACGACGGGTAGGGAGGTAACTAAGTTGAGGATTGGGAAGAATGTCAGTTTTAAATAGGGATTAATTAGGGTGACCATACGTACCGGTTTGAACGGTACTGTACCGTTTAGTTTGTATTTCCCGGCCGTCCGGACGTTTTAATAAAAATTGCAATTTTGTTCCGTTTTTAATAACTTAAATATACTTTCATATTGCTACATTGACTTTATAAATAAATAATCAGATATATTAATTAACATTTGCGGATATAGCATACACGTACATATTTATAATTAATTTTTCTCAATAGCGCTGAGAATTTAAAGACAAGGCAAGTTCCGCCGCCGGTTGTAGCGTTAGTTTTTATTTGCCTTCGTGCTACACTGTAACTTTGTTACTCTGTACTAGTAGTGTAAATTTCAAGTTTAACTTTTTAAACAGGCGAAAATGCAGTTTTAATGATGATCAGTTACAAGATGCGGAATCGCTAGAAAAGAATGTGGTGGTGAAACTTACCATGTAATGTAAGCTGCTCCTTAGCACCAGTCCCGTACCACTCCTCAGTGTCCATTTTCTCTTCTAACATTTGAAAACGCTTTGGCGAAATGTTGCCGCTCTTCTTATGGCCTTTAGGCATTTAAGGCTCAGGTTGGGTTAGGGAAGGGGAAAGAATTCGGGAAGGTGCCAGCCATCCCGGCATTTGTCTGGTGTGACTGAGGAAAACCCCTGGAGAAATTTCAGTCAGAATGGTCGGCCGCTGGGATCGAACCCACGACTTCCAGAATGCTACGCCAACGCTCTACCACTGAGCTACAGCAGCTCGGTTCTTGTGTGTTCGTGATGTGCTTGTACCTGTCTTTACATTCTGTGACGTAAGTACCTATTCTTTTCTGCCTTGTTTTACCATCTTGGAGAGAGAGAGAGAGAGAGACAGACAGACAGACAGCGAGAGCGAGAGGGTGTTGGAAAAAATACAGAAGCTAAAAATATATAATGGACCAGCATGTAGAGGACCTCAAAACATGAAGAATTTTCGAAACCAAATAGTTGTTTCGGTGATAGAGCTATGCAAAGCTAGTACGGCATCATCACAAAGACCTCTCCTGAAATGCAAACGCTCTGTTTTTTCGATATGTTTAGTGTTACTATATGATCTTAACGCCCTGGAGAGATTTTAGTGGGAGGGAAAGATTGAAAGCCGAATTTTTCCTGGGGAAACCCCTATTCTTCCAGTAATTTCGCACCGGATCTCCAGAAAGAATTAAAACTCATTAAACTGGACAAGCTGTGTGTTGAGAGAACAAAAGTTGAAGTAAGAAACATTAATTTTTTGGTGGTTTCAGAAGATTTACATAGAACCAAACATCTACATCTCGATTTTCCCAACGGTCTCTTTCTGGCTTCCCATCTTACAATATTAGTTTTCCCCCATCCGAAATATATGGCCTGCCATCTTAGCCTTCGTGATTTAATTATTCTTACAATGTCTAGTGAATCACACTGTTTCGGAAGTTCTTCATTATGCAGTCTACTTCATTCTCCGGTCGTCTTGTCCCGTATATCTTTCTCAAAACTGTTCGAGAATTCGCAAAAAAAAAAAAAAAAAAAAAAAAAGCAGGAAACCTTGGAAAACATCGGTCATTGTAGCGGGCAACAGAACTCTTTCTTGCGTGTCTTCCTAGTGCCGATCGAAGCTAAGTGAAAATATAAGTTTGGAGATCAGTTTGCCGTCTATGGCGACAATGGACTGAATTTTATATATGAGTGCGATATTCTAGACGCTGATTTTACTCCAACAATGGTGTCTTTCTCACCCATGTTAGATAGTGTGCGATCCCTGTAAATCTCATAATTGAATCCAGATTGGTCGGTATTTAGAATTTCAACTGAAGAGTACGTTGGGACGATCTTGTCGGTGAATTCAATACCAAATGCGATCGCAGTATTTATTTATTTATTTAATTTTTATTTTTATTTTTTTTATTTTTTTTTTTACTGAGCATGTTGTACGTCACAGAGCGCGTCCCAATTTTGTGATCTGTCTTGAAATTCTAAAACCAGGTTGGTCCATCTTTGAAAACCCTCTCTAGCTTTTGTACATGCACATCACCTGATTTCAATATCATGGATAGCTATTAGATTTTTTCTTGCCTCTTGAAACACATTCCGATGTGACCTTCAATTTATTACGGTTTGTTCCTTGTTGATCATAATATACCTGATACCGCGATAGATAGCTCCTATCCTTTACTCTCTTAAAGTGGTGCATGATTGTCTTCGCTGACCATCCTCTTGTTTTTAGCTTCAGTACCTTTTTGACGATCAAATGGGATTCAAACGTTAGCCACGTCGTCACTCAAAGGCTCATAAACTGGCTCTGTTTCAGTCAATTCCTCGGAAGGCATTTGCACTAATTCATTATCATCCAGGAATTTAGTGATGGTGGCGTCGTTAAGTTTGATTAAACTGAAAATGCTACTTGCAATCTCCCTTTCTCCATCATGTACTTCCCGTGTTGAAGATTGTACTTCAGTCTGGCGTAGAGCCTCTAACATCTTATTTGCATCGATTTTCATCGTGGTTAATAAGCAATCACACCAGCACTTGTACAATAGCACACTAATTATAAGTCACTAACGTACGATCATAAAAGTAAAGATCACGTACTTTTAGAATCGAACACCCTTCTACCGCACTAACACAGTCACAAGCTACTTCCGCACGATCAGACCGCCTCTTGCAGCCTGTCTATTGCAAACAAGTTAGTATGGGAAACTAGAACCTGCGCCAACAAACTTTACTGACGGCCTTTGTAGAACACATCAGTTAAATCTCCGCCACACTTCGCGAATAGACAGTGGAGAGTAACATCAGTTACGCTTACGTTTTTCATGGTGAAAAATGAAAGTTTCTAACTGAAAATCTAATAGGCATAAACAAACTGTTTATAACAGTAGTGTCATAATTCTAATTATTTCTTCATATGTGATTTTTTATTACTTCAATGTTATACTGTAACATGGAAATATTGTATTAGGGTCACATTTTCTTAATTGAGAGAAGACCAGATTTGGGTTTTACCACCTCTACTAAAACGTAAAGAAATACCATTTCCCTATTGACGTCTGTGTGTGTATCCGTCTGTATGTATGTCCAGAAAATCTTTCGTCAACGATAAATCAGTCACAACTTTAGATATTCAGTTGAAATTTGGAATGCACATTTATGTTGGCGTCGAGAAGAGGCCTATTGTTTTTGTATCCAAACTGTTCAAGATACGGTCAAACTAACTACACCAGTGCATTTCTGCGAAAATTTTACATGAATTTGATGTATCACTTGCACCTATTCCCATTAGAAAAAATTAACTTGTATCCAAAATGGCGGATGGTGTGTGTCATATTTGTTACAGATGTATAACTTTGTTCCATTCACACTGCATATAGCAGTATTCATATTCTTCCATATGTACAGTAATTCAGTGGTGATTCCATACTTTTCATGAAGCAACTTAATATTATCGGTGATCTGTCATATTCAGTAACTTGCAAACGGTTAGAAATACTGTAAAACTAACTATACAAGTGAATTTCTGCGAGAATTGTATATAAATTCGATGTATCACTTGCAACTATTACCATATGAAAAAAAAAAAAAAAAACGAATCCAAGATGACAGACGGTGTGTGTAACATGTGTCAGAGAAGCAGTACTTAAAACCAGTTTGTTTAGCATAAGCCCACATTCATGTCCAATTCTATCTAAAGAAAATAACAGCAATTTTGTGTCCGAGCGTTATAGTAGTTTACGATAGCATTCTGGATATATGAAGTTCATAAATATGCAAATTACCTGTATGGGTCGCTAAAATTAGTACAATACAGATTGGGTCGCAGAGACCTTTGGGTCATTCCACCGAAAATCACCCGTTGGTGGTTGCACGACCATTTTTGAAAATTCTGATAATTTGCACGTACATTGGTACATGTTTCGTAAACACAATGCTATGATTATTAGAAATGTCGCATTCCATTCCGTATGGAAACGGTGGCCATATTTCCAACATGGCGTGTGGCGAATCATGAGAAAATCAGGTTGTACGCGAAATGCAATATCTCAGAAATAAATGGTGCTACAGATATGAGACAAACACCATTGGAAAGGTAATGAAGAGTTCTTTAATGCAGTGCTAAAAAATTTTTACTATCTCAATTCTAAGTGCCTGAAAAAATTCCATAAAGTCATGAGTGAGCATCAGCCAAATTACCATATTTAAGCCCTGAAAATTCTGCGAAGGAGTTGAGCCAAAAATGTTCTATATGGACTTTGTATTTGTCACCACACAATGTAAAGCTGGACGAAATACGAGATCGTAGAAGTGAATAGTGATGATTTTATAAGGCATATGGAACTTTGCCAATGTTTGCACTTGTTTATCACTGGTGAGGGAAGTGCGAAAATGCTTCAACTTACACTAAATGACCTTTAGTACATATTGTACTTATAGTATAAAAGCGGAGTTTTAGAGTTAGCAGGTATACAAACTGTAACGTCGGAAAGTTCCGTAAGAAATTATGTCAAAGTACAGGGCAATGGCATATCTTTCGTGCACGTACAATACAATAACACACGTGAAAATGGAACGAAATGTGACTATAACAGTAAGATAACATGCTACAAACAAAGCATGAACAGAAACAAGCACGTGTGATAGTCTTAAGAACGTGCACGTCATTGCAAGTATGAACGTTTTACCATATTGCATGCACTTGTATAAAGCAGCACTATCAGGCAAGTTTGAACACGCCTACCACTGAATCAACTCGTAGCAGCAAGTCAGTTCAGCCGTATGCTCTGTAACGAACATTGTGTGTTGGATATTGGGTATCACTAACAGATCCATCTTATACCAAAAAAAAATTGTTTTGAGTTCCAGTGAATTCATTGAAAGCCTCATACAGAAATTGTTAGCCCACAAACAGCATCACTATATATCAAAAGCTCAGTCTGCATATTTGAAGGAATGTAATGTCAACCTCGGTAATACTGATTAGATAGAATTTGCTGATTTTGTGGAAAATTACACTTCGTGATTCGAGAAGCAAAGTTTCCATTGAGTAAATTCTCAAATCACCGTGTAACATATATTAATACGCAAGAGGATGTAAAGTATACTCTTGCGTATTAATATATGTTACATGGTACATTATTCAGTCACAGTGTGTAAGTGATCATTTACAACTCAGCACTATTGCTGTGTATACATTTCAGATGCAATTCATGAACCATCTGAAGAAGGTTTTGCCTTCAGTCAAAAAATTGATTTATTTTAGTCATGGCGAAGCTGTCCAGTACAAAAACAAAAGAATCTACTAAACCTTTTTCATCACGAATCATTCTTTTGGTGTCTCTGCTGAGTAGAATTTCTTTGCGTCCGCTCACGGCAAAAGCCCGTGCGACGGTGTAGGTGGTACAGTGAAACGAGAAGAGTGAAGCTAGTCTCCAAAGAGCATACACATACCAGATCCTGACCGTTCAAGATTTGTATTTATTTATTTTTTTCGTCTTATTTATCATGGTGGAGTTAAGGTCATAAAACCTTTTCTTCCACTCAACCATAAATATACATAGCACACGCGCTTTTTTAATACAAATAATATAATAATAACACACAGCAGAAGCAGTAAACCTAGTACATCACAACTACAACACCAAATACACACACACCTATATATATATATCATCTATATGTATACCAGGTGCGTAAATATGAAACCGGAATTTATGTACAGAAAAGACACAGTGATTGGATAACAATGCTAAGAACTATGGATGACAATGCTAAGAACTATTTTATTCGAAGTATTTGCCATCGCTAGTGATACATTTCTTCCATCGTTCCGGCAATGTGTGGATGCCAGACCATAAAAACTGTGCCTCTTGTGCTGCAAACCAGTCATCAAGCCATTTTCGTAAGATGTGAAGCGCTGGTCAGCAAGTGCGTGTCCCATGGATGCAAATAAGTGAAAATCGGAAGGCGCCAAGTCTGGTGAGTAAGCCGCATACGGATGGATTTCCCAGCCAAACGTCGCAATCGTTTCCTTGACTGTTTTGCTTTGTGGGAGGGTGCATTATCGTGAAGCACAATCACTTTATGTTGTCTTTGGTCATATTCTGGTCATTTTCCACGCAAAGCTTAATGCAAATCGATCATGTGTTGTCGGTAACGTTGGGTATTAACTGTTTCGCCAGGTTTCAGCAGTTCATAATAGGTCACTCACTTGTGATCCCACCAAACACAAAGCATTATCTTCCGTCCATAGCGATTTGGTCTTGCAGTCGATGTCCGTCCATAGCGATTTAGTCTTGCAGTCGATGTCGCTGGTTCTCCTGGAGTTACCCATGATCTTTTACGCTTAGGATTCTCGAAATAGATCCACTTTTCGTCACGTCACAATTCGATGGAGAAATGATTTCCTTTTGTACCCGGCGAGCAGAATTTCGCAAGTGGTTTTTCGGTTTTCCTGCTGTCGTTCAGTCAATGCATGTGGAACCCATTTTCCCACCTTCTGAATCTTGCCCATGGCTTTTAAACGTATGGAAACTGCTTCTCGTGTCACATTTAATTGATCCGCGAGTTGTAGTTGCGTTTGAGCGTCATCCAACAAAGCTTGCAATTCGCTGTCTGCAAACTTTTTCGGTGGTCTTCCACGTTCTTCGTTTCTCACGTCAAAATCGCCACGTCTAAATTTTGTAAATCACTTATAGCACTGTGACTTACCAAGAGCATGATCACCGTAAGCTTCGATAAGCATGCGATGCGATTCTGCAGCAGTTTTCTTCAAATGGTAACAAAAAATGCTGTCCGCACATCGTAGTTTGTAGGTACAAATTGTGCCATGTTCAACGCTATTAAACACTACACGAAACTTGTCTGGTTGTGAGTTGCAAATCGTTATCAGCAGTCAAAACAAGCAAGTGGCGCCAAGGACGCAGTTTTAAGGTAACCACAGTGGTAGCTAACGCCGTCTATGCACAAATTCCGGTTCTATATTTACACACCTGGTATATCACAGTTCTCTACTTTATAATATCATTGTAATAAAATAGTAATAGGAGAGAAAAAAAGACGTAGTTCTAATGATTTATATAAAATCCTGAAGCAAACCTTGCTCAATTCATTGCCTGGAGGAGTATCTAATAAACAGTTTCTCAAAACTTTTTCAATTGTTATAAGAATAAGAATAGAAAGGGGGGAAAAAAAACATAGTTCAAATGATGTATATAAAAACATGAAGCAAACTTTGCTCGATTCGTTGCCTGGTGAGACATCTAATTATTAAACAGTGTCTCAACACTTTTCCGGTACATTGCCAGTGAATCCATGTTCCTGATCGAGTGAGGAAGACTGTTCCAAAGATTACAAGAGAAGACTGAAAAATTTAGCAAAAAATTTGATTTATGCCGCGGAATTGAAAGAAGGTAGTTGTGGGAGATCTTGTGTTAAATTTATGAAAATCGCATAATTGTTGGAAGCGTGAGAAAAGATAGCCAGGATAATTGTTTTTGAGCACTTTGTATAGAAGCATAAGCTTGTGGGACTTACTGCGATCATGTAAGCGGAATCATCCTAATTTATTAAATTAAGGCGTAAGATGATCAAAGTATCTTAGGTCAAAGATAAAACGAACGCATGCATTTTGGACATGTTGTAGTCGTCTGACTAGCTCATTCGTAAGGTCAAAGTAAACTACATCCCCATAGTCCAGGTGTGATAGTACAAACATCCTAAATGGAGATATTCAAACCGGCATTGGTAATAATGTTTTTATGCGACGTAATGAGTACAAAGATGCAAAAGCTTTACTACTTTTGGGGTTACTATGATCTATAAGTTATGATCCAGTATTAAACCCAGATCTTTGACTGTGCGCTGGAACAATATTGGGGTGTTATCTATAATTAATGGGGGTAACGTTTCACTATCAATATTGCCATGAATATGCTTACAAGCTAAGAGCATAGCTTTGGAATTTATTGGGTTAATGCTCATACCATGTCTTAGTGACCATCTCCCTAAACTATCTAAATCATGATTCACTTTACTTATTGCTTGATGCAAATCCGATGGCGAGGTTGAGAGAGAAATTTGAAGGTCATCGGCATAGAGATGATAACGGCAGTACGTTAAGTCATCAGATATGTCATTGATGTAGAGAGCAAAGAAAAGAGGACCTAAAACACTGCCTTGAGGGACACCGCATAAGATTGAGGTTACAGAGGAGGATTTATTGAGATATAACAAATTGTTCACTATTAACCAGGTAGGAGCGAATCCACGATACGGCTGATTCGGAAAAGTTAAAGAAAGCTTTGCTATAATCCAACAGTACTAGAATTGTAGCGTCCATGGTCCATGGCCCAACGAGAATCTTCTGTTATGTGTACCAGTGCAGTATTGGTACTGTGGTTAGGTCTAAAACCTGACTGAAGAGGTTCTAATAGTTTGTTGTATGTAAGATAGCTGTGAATCTGATCTTCAGAAATATATTACAGTGCTTTCGATAAAGCCGGAAGAATGCTGATTGGACGGAAGTCGGTTGCCCAAGTCACACTGCTAGTTTTAGGAAGGAGGCGTACCATAGCTAGTTTCCATATTGATGGAAAACTTCCATAAGTGATTGAACTATTAAAGATGTCAGTAACATAGGCCAGAATATGAGGAAGGATTAGTTTCCAAAATTTAGCTGAGATTGATCAGCACCTTCTGCATTCGACTTGATTTTCAGAATAGTCCTTGCCACCTGGCTTGGACTAACCAGGGTGAAATCAAATTTGTCCCCATCCACCTGGCGCCTCAAAGTTGAATTAATAGTTTGATTTTTAACAATTCTATCAATAAATGGGACCTCAGTGAAATGACGGTTTAAGTCATCGAATGAACAGTATTGAGTAGGGTCCGTATCTAATTTTCGCCCCACCCCCAGCGTTTTTAATTTATTCCAGAGCACCCGAGTGTTACCACCTACATTAAGCGGGCTAGATGCAAAACGTTTCTTGGCATTCCTGACAGCCTGAGTTCAGCGATTCCTAAGAGATCGATAATGTTCAAAACTAATACTTGTATTGTCTGAGTTCATTCGTTTTTCTTTCTTAAACTTTCTATGAGCAGAGTCCCTTTCCGCCCTTAATGTCAAAATGTCTTGTGTAATCCATGGTAAAGGTGGTCTAGTTACCGTTCTTCTTGTGATAGGGGAATGTTTATTAAGTAGTTGAAGAATTAATGAATTTAGGGCACTCATTCTGTCACTAAGGTCGACGTAATTGTTTATTGTATGCCATTCAATGTTAGCCGCCTCATATTTTAGCGCTGCTATATTTATGTTTTTCAAATCATGGTAAGTCACCATTTTGTGTTTATATTTTTTCACCGAGAGAGAATAAGCACCAAATATCAGATCATGCAAAGATATATCACTTGCACTAAGCTGACCATGTTTGATAACACGTTCTGAGTGTGTTGTTAATATTAAATCTAGCCAACTGTGACAAGGTGTGTGATACGTTGCTTGTAGTTTATAGATACTAAGATTATAAGACGAGATCGTATTACGAAATTTTTGTATGTGGTTTAAATAATAGCAAATCGTAATTAAGGACTCCCGTAATTATAACGTGTTCATATACCCTAATTATGTTACCAATTTCATCCTCAAAACAAGTATCCACTTCAACAGACAATATACAATACAAATAAATTTAAATTTACAACAATTAAACTTAACACTCAGATTACTCAAAAGCCAACATGGAAATTTTTACAATAGGTCTTACATATTCTCCTTGTGCAGTACGCACAGTAACAACATGTACTAATCCATCCGTACCTGGATGTACTGCAATAACTCTACCTAATTTCCATTGCAATGGTGAGAGATTATCATCTCTTTAACAAAACCATAGACCCAACATTCAAGTTTTTATTCTGGCTTTTAACCATTTGGATCGTTGCTGCAACCTGGACAAATATTACAATTTCCAACGTTTCCAAAAACTTTGCACAAAGCTTAAGTTTCCATCGAGATTTAAGACTTACTCTACCTATAGTGCAAGCTTCATTCGGCACAGCAGACAAAGATTGACCAATAAGAAAGTGACCAGGTGTTAATGCGTTTAGATCACTTGGATCACTCGACAACGCCACCAAAGGTCTTGAATTCAAGCATGCTTCTATTTGTGTTAAGACCGTGTACAATTCCCCAAAGGTTAATTGTACAGTACCTACAATACGTCTCAAATGCCGTTTTACAGACTTAACACCTGCTTCCCAAAGCCCACCAAAATGACTGGCTTCAGGCGGATTGAAATGCCACTCAATACCTTGATTACTACAATATGTGGTCATCGTTGTTTTATGCATTGCATCTTGCATAAATTTCAACAATTTCTTTAGTTCTTCATTTGCCCCAACAAATTGACTGCCACAGTCACTGTACATGTGTGATGGTTTTCCTGTACGAGAGAGAAATCTGCGCAGAGCAGAAAGGAAAGTTTCAGTAGTGGCATCACTGACCAATTCTAAATGTATAGCTTTTGTAGCAAAACAAACAAAAAGTACAATCTATCCTTTGTGGACCTTATGACCTCTAAGTCTAAACCTACTACATTTCACTAACAATGGTCCAGCATAATCTTCACAGTGCTCAAAAGGTTTGCTTGGGATAACTCTATGCAACGGTAAATTACCCATCAATTGCTTTGCACCGGTTCCTTCAAACCGATGACATCGTACACAGCGTTTCTCAATACATCTAACAACATCTCTATCTTGTAATATCCTTAAAATTTGGCGTAAGTTAGCTAACACCATTTCAGGGCCACCGTGCAACAACTGTAAATGCTCATACTGAACTAACAATTCAACATTATGTTTACTATTAAGTACTATAGGAAATGTTTGATCATTTGACATTTGCGCATTACTTAGTTGACCACCTACAGGTAAAACTGATGGATCATCCAAAAAAGGATTCAGACACAACAGTTTACTTTTTGAATTAACTCTTCCCTGATTTTTCAACTCATTTATCTCGTTTTGAAACTGATGCTTGTACCATTTTCACTAACGCAATCAAGGCCTTCCTTAGTTTTTTACTGCTTGATGGACCTTTTAATCTATTACAAGATCTACAATTATGTACAAATCTCAACATCCATGCTGTTGCTCTTAATAACATGGAAAAGGACGAAAACCTTTCTACAAATTCTGTGGTTGTTGACGCATGCAAAGAAACAACTTATTTTTTCTGTTCACAAATTGCATCTGGAGAAAACTTTACATTCTTATGAGATGGCAATACTGTTTGTCCAAAAAAAAATCAAGACCTTTCCACCACAGCTTTCAAGTTACTAAATCTCTAACTGTAATACCTCTCGGAGCACAATCTGCGCTATTTTGACTCGATTCAACATGAAACCACTTTTCTATTGGCATTGTTTCCTGAATCTCTGCAACCCGATTTGAACAAAAGTTTGCCACCTACTTGGCGCAGACGCCAGTCAACTAAGTACAATGGTGAAATCTGTAAATGCAATAATGTTATCAATAGGTAATAATATGGCTTCTGACACAACCTTCAACAATTTGGTTAACAAAAGAGCTCCACAAAGCTCCAACCTTGGAATAGTTATTACTTTAATGCGAGCAACCTTTGTTTTGCTTGCAATAAGATTTACTTCATTTTCAAATTCCGATCTTAAATAGACTGCGCAAGCGTAAGCTTTTTCACAGGTGTCACAAAATCCAACTAATTTCCAGAACTATGCACGTATCAATCTCTATTTTTCTTAACAATGGTAGTTCTCTACAGTTAGCTTTCCACAAATTACAAACATCATCTGGTAATTTCTCGTCCCATTCAACATTTAATATCCACAAACCTTACAGTAAGATCTTCGCTCTTATAGTAAAGGGTGACAATAAACCCAGTGGGTCAAACAATTTTGCAATGTTAGATAACATTCTTTTAGTTAAATTTGGACATGACAGGCTGATCCACTGTAAACACAAAACAATCTGATTGCCGATTCCAGCTAACCCCTAGTAATTTTACACTTTCATCTTTGTCTAAAGATAATAATTTGTCAGTTTGTTTTCTTCAGTAACAACTGGTTCAAAATCTCGACTTTATTTGAGGCCCACTTACTCAGTTCAAACCCGCCCCTTGCGAGTAACTGAATCTGCTGATCCTTTAGCTCAATTGCATCATTTATACAGCTACTACCAGTCAATATATCACCAACATACATATCTCTTAAAACTACCTCTGCAGCCATCGGGAATTGCTTCCCTTCATCTATTACTAATTGTTAAAGGTACTTAGTAACCAAGTATGGAGCGCTAGATGTACCATAAGTTACAGTTAACAATCTATATTCCTGTAATTCCTCTTCAGGAGAATCTCTTCAAACAATACGTTTAATCAACATCTCGCTTGTCTACCCTAATAGCACGAAACATTTTGACAATATCTGCTGACAAAACAATTTGATGACCTCTAAAACGAATTAATAATTGAATAATAGCGTCTTGCAATTTCGGTCCAACTAGCAAATTACCATTCAGAGCAACCCCCTGTGGATGTTCTACAGCTAGCATGAAAAACTACTCGTACTTTTTCATTTTTGAGAACTCCGTGGTGCGGTAGATAATAGCACTCAGACACCGGCTTATCTATTTCATTCGCTTGTATCGGCTCCATATGATTCAAGTCTAAATACTCATACATAAATTCGCAATACTTTTGCTTATAGCCTACATTATTAGCAAACCTTTTTTTCATTAGATACTATCCTTTTAATAGCATTGTCTTTAGATACACCTAACTCTTTCTTATCCTGACAGAAAGGCAAGTGGACAACAAATTTCCCTTGTTCATCTATGCTATGAGTATTTTCGAAATATTGCTCACATTTTTTTTTCTTCCCCGGTCATGTACCTACTAGCCGGTACGTTTTCTAGCTCTCAGAATCTATGCAAACATGTTTCGATAATTGTACTTGATACAGAATTACAAGTGATTTATCCTTATTACTAAAATTTACATCATGTATTTTACCACACAAAATATATCCAAGTTTTGTTTCCAATGCTACTGGGGATCCCACGGCTCCCATTACTTTATTACTGCCCATTATTAAAGGAAATAAGTCAGCTCCTATTAACATATCTACAGGACTACTGACATGAAAATGAGAATCTGCTAATTTCAAATGCCTTACATGCTCCCACCCTTGTGTGTTTAAATCTGCCCTTGGCAAATTTCCACTTATTTTTGGTACAACTACTGCATCAGTAGAAAACATTCGCTTTTTCCTTCGTGAGATACAAAATTAATTTTAACTACGGCTGTTGCTTTAGCCGTAGTTCATTATGCCTGCAATCTGTAATAGACACTTCCTTTTCTTTAACCGTAACAGCTGACATGTGCTTTCAGTTATAAAACTACACTGAGAGGCTCAATCCAAGAGAGCACGTATTGGATATAATTTACCATTTTTGTCTTCTACCTTTAGCAGAATTGTTGACAATAAAACCGATGAACTCACTGACGTGTTTCCTCCGAAACATATGACGTCAATTCTGATGCAAAAACTTTCTACTTACTCCCCTCTTCTGAGTATTCACATCAAAATGTAACAGGCTATGATGACGTTTACCACAGAATTTACACACAGTCTTTTGTTTCGCGCTTAAAAAGCACATATAACATAACCTATTTTTCTTCATTAATGAATATTTTTTTTTCGTTGGCAACTTCAAGAACTGTTGACAACTCGAAACACAATGGAACCCCTTTTTGCATAACACGCACACATTATCACTTGCTGAAAGGAAAACACTTGCCTCTTTATTTTTCCAGGAGTCTTTTTTGTAACCCTTGCGATAATATGATGTATCACTTGATTTAGTTGTTTCACTCTTCTTACTTGAGGAGGAAAGGATGGGGAAGGGTCTACTCTCCGTTTTCTTGGTCATGGTCAAGGGCAAAGCTCGCGAACGCATTTCTAAGAAGTTCGTTAATTGTTCCAAAGATGGCACCTCACTGTCATTATTTAACAACTCCCAACGTTTTCTCGTTTCAATATCAAATTTTTCGGGAAGTAAAAAAAAACAATAAACGAGTCACAGCTGACCACTGGGATATCTAGAGTCTTAAGCGTTCTCAAACATTGTGAAGTGCTATCATAAGCGAAATTAGATTAGCCGCGGATTCATATTGTAATTTCGGCTGATTGACTAAACGACCGATCGCATCAAAAACTAGCGCTGTTCTGTTGTCGAAACGTTGCTAAAGAATGTTCCACGCTTCTTCGTAATTCGCATCCGAAATTCAAAACTCCTGAATTAACAAACTAGCTTCTCCCCTAACAGACACTTTCAAATATTGTAGTTTTTGTGCATTACTAAGATTTGTATTATTACGGACGGCTGCTTTAAATAGATCCCTAAAGCTTATCCATTGATTTAACTCACCGCTAAACAAAGGTAGATCTAATTGCGGCAACCTGACATTTGCATTATGACTCGCAGTTCCTTTACCTGTTTCCGATTTTTTTCGGGTCTTATCATTTTTTAACTCGCTTTCCTTAGCCAAAAGAGTCAACCTAGCTTCATCCAGAGAATCATGGATGCTATTTCTTGTTCGATTTCCGCAAATTCTTCATCATTACACACTATTGCAAACCGTTCCAAAAGTCGGTTACACCTGTCCGACAGTTCCTTTGCTTTGTCTGAACAAAACTACTGCCTCACTGTTCAGTTGAGTTTCTTTCACTTTGTTACAAAGACGAGTAATATCTCGTTTAAGCACAGTTTTTTAACAGGCTGCAAATCTTCCATGTTAATGATGCACTGCTCCACACACGACAAACAATACAATCACAACATTGTTTTCGCCGGTCGAAACCATTCAAACCATCCGGCTTGGAGGAGCAAACAGTGTTATTCGAAGGTGTCAAACAATAAAAACACACTATTTCAAATAAAAGGTAACAAATAAACCTCTATTAAAATATATGAATAACAGGGTAAATTACATGAAGACAACAGTGAACCCCGCACTCGTCAGCACACATCACCTGCGCTGCATCACAGCTCACAAAGGACTCCTAACGACTGATTCAAATGCACAATACAAAGTTTAAATCTTTGCGCGCAGCAGAAGGTACAAAGATCAACCTCACCCTCTGCCTATCTCACTGGCACTAAACGTTCGTTTTTCCTTTTCCTTTTTACAATTCAAATAGCTAGGAGGAACTCAACGCGAATATTTACGTGTTTTTAAATAATTTTGTTTCTCATTCTCTGCATGGTTTAAAATGAGTCCCTCGCAATAAGCATATTCCAGAATTATTGCATTTTAATTCCTAATATTTCAGGAGTATTCCTGGGTAATTAGAAATATGCCACGACTTTTCCTAGGATTACAATGCTTGGTATCATGAAGAAAAAAATACAGGGAATATTCCTAATATATTCCTATAGAATAAAAATAACCATGAACATGCACAATCTACTGTAAAATCTTTTATTTTAACGCTATAAGGATAAAAAGTGTAGTAGAAGCAGAAAGTTAAAAATGTAATTCGAAAGTTAACACTGAAATCTTCTCAAGGCGGACATTGACTTATAAAATATATACTCGATATATTTGTCAGAAAATGATCCAGGCATAAATAATGCTGATATATAGTGGGAACCTCCCTTTCTGTTGTGTAGAAACTATATTTATTGCATACTCTCTGGGAGTATAAATTTATTTAATTTTTGTTTAATGATCAAACAGGAGCTGTGGGGTGTAAAGTCCCTCGCGTCTCTAAGGGATGATATGTCTCGGCGTAAAGTCACCCAAAAAGATATTTTGAAAACATAATGTGTTTTTTTTCTTTATATTTATGAGCCAGACAGTCAGCTATGCCTAAGCCGTTATATGTCTAAGGAACTGCAAGTGACAGGTTCAACCTATGGGTACCTATCTAGCCCGTCCATATGAGTTAAATTTTAAAAAATCTTGTTCCCGGAGTACTTTTTTCCGTGATTTATTATTTTTCTGTATATTGAATGTAGGGGTCAGAACTTTTATTGAAATATTCGCTGTTTCGATAATTCCGTCCTGTGGTTATAATATTGAGAGACGAAAACAGTACACAGTACACACCAGAGCCCTGCACGGGCCGGGCCGGGCTCATTCCGGGCCAAGCCGGGTTGGCCCGGACACATATGATGTGGGGCCGAACCAGGCACAAGTACTTCCTTGCCGGATCGGGTTGGACACTTCAAAAGTCGGATCGGGCGCTAATACTGTCTGCCTATGTTAATCGTAATTTATTTGGATGCAACTTCCAATACAAAATAAACTATTGATCACGTATCACGTGATATAGATTCCGGATACGGCCATCTTGGCCAAATTAGCAAATTTCGATTTCCGCATTGAAATCCACAAGAAAACGATAATGTAGTCAGCATGACAAGCGAAGCTTGAAATTCGAATCGAACAATCCTCAACGTGTCACGTGATATAGTTTCTGGCAGTCATATTAGCAGATAGTTTCATTTATGAGCTTAATGCGTAATATATCTAATTCCTATATGATCCCATGTTAAAAATTAACGATTTTTTAAAAATGTTTTCTTATTTCGAGATGATATACACATCAAAGGACTTCAGATTCGTGTTTGCCATATCAAGTTTGGGAAAAAGCAGGTTGCAGATAGACGATTAAACGAACTGGAAGCTCTCCAGGACGCCATTTTGAATTTTTTGAGACGAATAAACATATCTGCTAGAAAAGTGGAACAAACGGCATTTCGCTCAGAATGACACACCGAGAAAAATAGCTATCTCGGATTTTCCACAATGCATGTCATCACTTAGTTGCGGCGGCCATTTTGTGAATTATTTATATTTTAATATCTCGCGTTATAATGGTCATATCAAGATGGATTAAACGTTATCTTACTCTGGAATGCATCCTAAAGTAGAAAATTCCAATCAGAATACCAAA